>PVJH01003499.1:0-141123 GCA_004026705.1 Nesogale talazaci
CCTGTGCTCCCACCCCCTGGGCAGGCCCCTCAGGGACCAGAGGACACTCTCAGGGTCAGGGAAGGACTTCTTTTATGGTGGTTTGGAGGACAGTGTCCCTGCTCCTCCCCTTTCTTCAGGGGGTGGTGCCGGTGCGGGGAAAGGTCAGGGTGGTTATTCAGTGGGGAAAATCGTATTTGCTAAGACTTTATTGGTTTTCCTTCGGAAATCTGACTTATTTATGACAGAAGTCACATTAGGGCATGGGATGGAAGTTATTTCTCTTTATGACACGTCTGCCTTTGTGTAAAATTGTGCTATAAATGATCGTGACAATGTCATGCACAAGTCTGGGCTTTCGTGTTTGTTGTAAAACTTTGCCACTTTACGGTCAAGCGAAGTAAAGTTCTGCTTGTCAGCTTCTTGGGGGCTAGGATCGAGCATGAAGCCGTGGTGCCTTTGATTCGTGAAGCTATATCACAGAGGGGGTGCGCATGCCGAGAGCATTCCAGAACAGAGAGGGACCTGCATGCTTCCTGCTCAGGACAGAAGAGCCCATAGAAGCAGCCACCGTGCCGAGCCCTCTCCCTGAGGGTCTGCCTCGTGGCCACTGCCTCTCTTCCCTACTCCACACCTCCTCCCTGAGGCCTTCCCTCGCGTGACTCACCCAGCTGCCCGAGGTGGCCACGTCTCTCCACGCTGGTTTCCAGGAAGCATCCCAGTGACCCTTCTCCAGTGCTCTGTGGAACCGTAGCTACAGACCCTCTGGATTGGGGTCTCTTTACCTTACACTTGCATTTCTTAAGACGTGGAGTCTGTCTGTCCATCTTGGTGAGGGGCATTGTGGACATGTGAGGTGTGCAAATCATCTCAGACTGGGAGACGCTGCCTCCTGCAGCATCCATCCGTGAATGTCACACCAAAACCACGCAGTGGCATGGCCTGGGTGGTGCAGGGGCCAACATTTGAGTGATCTCTGAAATCCACAATTCAGAACAGCCCACACTAACATGAGTGGACGAGGTGCTGGAGGGGGTGGGGCTCAGGGTGGTTGGCTTGGCTAAATGTGTGGTGTGTGGACAGGCCCCTGGGGGGCAGGTGAGGGGGCAAAGTGGGCAAGAAAACGCACAGCTATGTGCACCGCATGGCACAGACACCGACAGGAGCAGAAAGCGTGCATGAGGGTGTGGTCAAGTTTCAGTGAGGGCTGGGTACCATCATTGCTGTCCCCAGGAGGCCAGTCAAGTTTGGCCTGGGAAAGCTCAGGCAGGGGCTGTGAGGTGGGATTGTGTGTGTGCATGTATGTATGTGTGTGTGTGTGTGTGTGTGTGTGTGTGTATCGCAGGACCTCATAGGGCTTCCTGTGCATGTGCACCTCGCTCCCTTCTTCCTGCAGTGGTACCCTCAACTTCAGACCCACAGGTGCTTCCCGCCCAGACAATGGCCAGGCCAGACGTCCAGACACATGTACTTTCTTCCTGGGTCACCGAGGACCTGGCTCAGCCTGTGTCCCTCCCTCCACTTTGGCACCTCTGAGGCGGTGAGCGCAGCTTTGAAAGAAAACCACGTTCTGCACATTCAGAGGTGTTCTCTGCAGGTGGGTGGGAGAAGCTTCTGCAGCTGGTCAGAGTCCTGAGGGCAATTTGGGAGTGAGAATAGGAGGTGCTCTGTGTGGCCGGGCTGCCTGCCCTTGGTGGGCTGTGGGGGGACAGACGCCTGCGGGTGGCTGTCCAGTCTTGTGGGGAGCAGAGAGCAGTGTCTGCCTCAGCTTCCAGAGCCCTGAGCACAGGGTCCAGGCTGGCAGGAGGCCCCAGCAGCAGGCGCGGCTCTGCAGTCCCCCAAGATAGCCCTGCCTGCCCAGGATGGCTGTGCGGCAGTCCCCCAGAAGATTGCGGCTGTGCTGAACTGCAGCGCGCTGTCACAGGGAGCTGGGAGCCAGAGGGGGCAACACAGGATGGGGCGCTAGCGCCATCCTGGTCCCACACTGCCTGCCACCTGCCTTGCCCCGCCCGACTCTGGAGGACACAACAGAGGGACAAGGATCCCTAATTTGGAGGGCTGTCCTTATGCTAGAGCCCATCCCTCCCCTGAGGACAGCCACCCCTGTCCCTGCAAGCCCACTCTAGAGGCAGCCGCAGAAGGGCGGAGGGACTCCCCGTGCCCCCATCCCCAGACTCAGTGGCAGATTGTAGGCTCAATTACAGCGTGTCAGGTGATTATCCGAGGTCTTCATGTAATCTTCCGTTCACACATCCCATATTTCAATTACGGGCTATGAAACAAGCTGTGTATTCAAATCAACAGTCACCTTATCAGCGGCGAACAAAGTCAGCGGTGAGGATACCAGCTGAAGGCAATTACACATGTGTTGAGAACCGATTATGATGACTCTCCGCGGTATTCGAGACGGGCTGGGGGATGCTCAGAAAATTTAATTTAATGACAATATGCTTGCTGTACAATCCATAACACCTCCTGAATCCAGTGTGGACCTATTAAAGCTGATGGGGGCAGATTACGGCCGCGCTGGAGAGCCAGGCGGGGCTGCGAGGGTCTCCACTGGGGGCCCTGGCAATTTCTCGGTGAGTTCTGACGCCCCGACTGCCTGAAGCCAGCTGTGCCCCCAGGTGGCCCTGCCCCTTGGTGCTGAGTGCAGGGCTTTCTCTGTCAGCTGCCGGGTGGCCAGGGGCCTCAGGACTGCCCAGCCCTTCTAAAGCCACATGGTCTGGCTGCTGGCCCTTGGTGGGAGATGGAGAGCAGCAAGGAAATGAAGCTGCCTGTGGGGTGGGGCACCGACCACTCACCCTGCTACAGAACTGGTCACCCTGGCCTGGTTTCCCCTCTGGCCAGGGCTGCCCTGCCCTTCTTTTGTCCCTGTTCCCTATCCCTCTCCCCAAGAGACCACTCATGGGGACAGGGCTGGCTGTGCTGAAGGGAGAGTCTGGAAGGCCTGGCTCAGCCATGCCAGACACACTGTGGGCACCTAGTCCTTAAGACCCTGCGGGAGGGTGTTGTGTATTTTAGTGGGACCACTATGGTCCCCACTGGTGACAAAACCAAAGGGCACCAGCTGGAGAGGAGCCAGCCCACTCTGAGCTTCAGTGGCCGGTCTGGTGGTGGAAGTGTTGCTGCAGTCTGACCTCCACTGGACCCCAACTGCCTCTGTGGACATGCCCATCCACCTCCCACAGCCGGGTCTCTGGTGCAGAGCATTCTATGGCCCAGCTCCCTCCAGACCGTGGCCGCAACACCGAGGTGCCCCAGGGGCTAAGCGCTCGCATCCAACCCGTGTCCTGGGAGGCAGGTAAGCACGCTAGGCCTGCTGCTGCTGACAGGAACTCGGCATGGGCACTGCCCAGGGAGGGTCCTGGCTGCGGTGTCAGCTCCTCTGAGTTGAGTCCGCTGAGGGGAGGGGGGCAGTACCTTAATGAGTGGCTGTGGGGCCCCTGTTTCACAATAATGCTCCTCGTTCACTAGACAATGCCTTTTCGGTTACACACCTTCTCTCCCACCCGCCGGACTCTGCTCTGACACTCCCGCTGTGACCACGAGCGTCTCCCAGGGGACGGACGGGTTCCCGCATTAGTGGCGCGCTCTGGGCAGGTGCAAAAGGCCAGGAGTGAGGCGAGAGTGTCACTGGCCGTGAGTGCCTCTGGCCGTGTGCCCTGAACCTTGGCAGTGGGGGTGGGCAGTTCTGTCACGGTGCTGTCGGCAGCCATCGATGCAATAACCATCCTGCGTTTTCGGTTATGATGTGGCGAGTGTGCCTGTGCACTCAGCCCTGTCTTCACACCACAGCCGTGCTGATGAGTGAGAGTGCGTGCTTACCCAATTCTCTCCTGGACCCCTCCAGTGAGAGGCCGGACAGGAAGGGCACTGTGAAACTGTGAAGAGGGCTTCTCTCATCCTTCGAGGGGGCAGAGCACAGAAGCTCCATCACCCGACGGCCCTTTAGACACCCTCCTGCCCCCGGAACTCAGGGCACGCACACAGCTTGGGCCTCCAGAGGATGCCAACACGCCCACTCCGACTTGCAATTCAGACCGCGGGAATCTTGGGGGGTGTTAAAGAGACAAAGGCCCCGTGCACACCCTGCAAAGAAGGCAGACCTCGAGGGAGGACGCATCCAGGAATGAAAGCTCGGTTCCATGTTGCGACGCCCTGGGGTGGCACAGCTTTCTGGGATCCCACACAGACACTTTCCACCTGCCGTCCTGTAGCGTAGACCAGCCTGCCTGCGCGCTTCTCTAGACCTACCCAGACAAGGTTTCAGCAGGACTCTTAGAGGCAGAGCCCCAATCTCCCAATCACTGCCCTGCGGAGGGGTCCATGCTGACTCCTACTCTGCTCCCTGTGGTGCCCGGGGCGGCCTCTGTGCAGGGGAGTCGCCAGCTGCTCACCCTGCGGATCGCAGCCCAGCAGTAACACGACACCACCAGGCCTCCAAGTGGGAGCGGGTAATCTGGAAAAGCAGTGGTTCTCAGCTTACCTGATGCCGCGCCCCTTTCTTTATACAGTTAGTTCCTCATGTGGTGGTGACTCCCCATTGCTTTCGTTGTGATCTTGCTACTGTTCAGAACTGGATAATCCCTGTGCAAGCGTCGTTTGACCCCCAAAGGGGCCACGACCCATGTTGAGCGTGCTGTACTAAAGCATCTGCTGGGTCTTTTTCTTCTGCTTTATTGGGGGAACTGCCAGGGTAGGATAAGGCGGCCTGCCTCCACTGAGGCAGCTCACGGTCGTGGCCGACAGGGAGAAGCTGCTCTTGGTGGGAGCTGTGGTGGGCCAGCTGGACAGGTCGAGGCTGGCTGGGGTAGGGAGCTTTAGTCCCTCTGGGTTCATCGGAAGCACCCTGGGACACATCCTCACTCTAAGTCCAGGCTTCCTTTTTGGCCTGCAGGGTGTCTGACTGCTCCAGGCCTCCGCTGGGAGCTGCGCTGTGTGTTGCTAATGCTGAGAGGGGCAGGATTGTGGGTGGGGTGTGGTCAGAGGGGACCCTCGGCAGCGTCTGCAGTCAGCCTTTGTGACCGTGTGGGTGGGAAGAGCTGTCTCACTCAGAATGGTGGGTTAGCATTGGCTTCTGACCACAGGCCAGGCGTCTGACACCGCCAGGCCCCAAGTGAGGCTTTCCAGTTGCTAGTTGATCTCTGCAACCCACGTGGGTGGGAGGGGCCTTCGACCCTTCCCCAGAGGGTCGCTGTGAGTCAGAATACACCCCACGGCAGGCAGATGATGCCAGGATATGACCTTACCCGCGACAGGGCACCAGACCGAGGAAGGCAGCTACACAGAGAGACACACCTCGTCACCACCGGCGACGAGAACATGCCCGGAAGAAATGGCTCTGACCCAATTTCTTTCAGCAGCTCATTGGAAATGGAGGCAGACACTCAAGTCCTTAAAGTGTGTCTCCACACCGTCTGCGGTTTTCCTTCTGAGAGCTACCAGCTTCCTCTCGTCAGTGGGGTGGTTGCTTCACACATGGGGCAGCAATTGATCCCGTGTCCTGCATGCTCCCCCACAGTGGGGCAAGCCAGCTCCGAGGAGAGCCCCTTCCTGGGAGAGGCAGAGGACAACTGCAGGGGAGAGGCCGACTCATGGAGCTCACAGCCCGGTGCTGACCTGGGAGGAGGCGGCAGCGATGGATCCTGGCTGCTGGTGAACACTGACATGAGTGCCGGCTTCCATGTCTTCCAGGGCGCGTGGGTCCCTATGGTGCGGGTGCCTCTCCACCAAGTCGGGTGCTGGTGGCAGGCTGGCACACTGCCCAGCTCCTGCAGAGAGACTGGGGGCTGCCCATGGCTCCCAAGAAAGCAGTCCTGGGTTGCTGCCACAGCCATGTCAAAAATGTGTGTGTGTGTGTGTGTGTGTGTGTGTGTGTGCACTCATGCCTGTGTGCATGCTTTACCCTCTGTTCAACCAACATTTCACCTGCAATAAAAAGCAAGGGAACAAATTTACTCAAGAACCTGACCTTCCAGGACTCAGCGTCCCCTTCTTTCTCCAGGGGCAAAGCAGACACTGGCCTTTGGTGCGGTCATTTGGACTTGCAAATGTTATTGCTTTGAAGGTTTGGGGGACATATTACTTGCTGTATGCGCCCACTTAGCAGAGGCAGCCCCACTCAGTGACGTTTTATTTTTGTGCAGAAAGGGAGTGGCAGGTTCTCCTTAGAGGTCCGCATACCTTAGCTGTTCACCTTCGACTCAAAGACCCGGGGCGGGCTGAGAGCCAAGCGCCAGGCTGTGAGAGCAGGCATGGTAAGGCTCACCCTCCTCTCCACCAAGACAGAGCAGGCATGGGCACGTAACGAAGGCTCTCCCTCCTCAAAGACAAGGCGCAGGGACCCTGCGTGAAGGTGGGCCAGCAGAGCCGGCTGTGATGCCTTCCTCGAAACCTTGCTATCTGATTACAAATTATGTAGCTATTCTTGCTGCTTCCGCCCGGGGCGGCAGTGAATTCTTGCCATAGGTCATGGAGGATGGAGCCCAAAGATCCAGGGGCGTCTTAATTGCATTGCGTACAGCAAGCTGCTGTCACACATCTCCAAGGGGTTATTGCACCTTGTGGATAATGCCCTTCCCCCTGCAAGCCAGCCAAGGGTTCTTCAGGGGCTGCTCTATTAATTAGACTTCAAGGATGTTCGAAAAATTACAGCTGCAGCTTCTCTTCTGAAAATGTAGGCAATATTGGTGTAGAGCTCTTGCCAGGACTTACCGGGAAGATGGTGGGCCTGGCAGATGGGGCTGGGGGGTGAGGAGGCGGGCTGTCTTAGTGGGCTGACTTTGGGAGGGGAAGAGGAAAAGACAAACAAAGTCTCAGATCCCAACCTTTGCCACAGGACGACAATGTGTACGCTCTGCTAGAATCCCAGGTTAAGTTTGTCAATTCTGGCGTTGTAAAAATGGAATGAATCGGCGCGGCCGGGGCGCCCTGGGAGGCGGGTGTGCTCAGGCTGGCCATATATCACACCTACAGTGAGGAAGGGCAGTCAAGGGGGGAGGAGAAGGGCAAAAGGCGAAATGGTTTGTGTCCATTTAAGAAAAAATCAATAATAGCATAAAATTGATTTAGTGCTTGTCATAAAACATAAGTAAGTGCTGGAAAATAGAGAAAATTGAGTCTCAATTTAATCTGCACAAAAGCCACACTGTACTGGTGAGGTGATGGGCAGGGGCGGCTGGTGGGGGGTAGGGGGGAGTACAATCTGAAGACAGATACCTAATTGTCATGTTAAAGACTTTCTCTCCAGCTTGCTGGAGTGGAGGGGAAGACCGTTAATCATGTGGATAAGGGGCATTGAAATCAAATCTCAATTAAAATCTGTTCAATAATGTCTCTAATATGTTTTTCAAGCATTAATTTTTTCCCATCGATTCCACACCCCATAAATCAGATATGTTGCAGTGCATGTAATAGTTTATGGAGGAGGGATTATGGTTTTATGGAGTTAATGCACCGGAACCATTTAATTTACACCGGCTAAAGTTTTATGTCTGTTGTTCATTTCTATTATTTTCTTCAGCTAAAAATTATTTGGGCTATAAAACTAAAACCCAAGTTCATTCTCCCCACTCCCCCCCAATATCCATATATCTAGTTATCAGATTCCAGCTTCCTTTTCCAAATATTTCTGGAGCGATCTCATTTCAATAGCAGCAAAGCAGACTCTGGGTGGACCCGCGGGTCCTGTAGGGGCTGCATGCCTGCAGAGAGAGGAGTGTCCTGTGCTGGGACTTGTCAGCCACTCACGGAGCAAAAACTTCCCTGGAAACCCCAGGTTCTCCATGTTTCTTATGATGGGCCTTTAAGCCCTTAGAGGCAGGGAAAGTCTCATGCCCAATGTTCCCTTCACGAGAAGGAGAGACACCTTTTTTCACATGGAGACCAGCTGCATAGATTTCCCCCAGTTGCCCAGGACTGAGCCCTGGGGGTGGAATTCTCCCGGAAGATGCTGACAAGGTCCTCCTCTGGTCACATGATTGTGATCCCAAAGTGCCATTCTAGAAGGAAAGTGTCTCAGCTGTTCAATTGGGTGACATGGAATAGGGATGGTGGACAAATGAGGTCCCCAGCTCCTGGAGGCTGGTCCTAAGAGCATTTCCCAGGATCCTGCAATTGGCAGCCATGGAGAGACATCCTCCCTGGCCCGAGGCCCTACTGCTCCCACAGCCAGGTAGCCTTGAAGACATTCAGAGATCCATCTTAAGCACCTCAAATGTGGCTCCATGCCCACAGACAATGCCAGCTACACCTGTCACAGGAGAGGGTGTGCCTGCATGAAATGACGTCTCCAAACCGCCCGGTTTGTCAAGACCATGTCCCCAGCGAGCCTGGACAAGGTTCGTGCAGCTCACAGCCTGACGTGTGGCTCTCCTGAAAGCATGCTTCTGTTACCAGCACTGCAAGCTCTCTGCACCGACAGAGACCTTCTGAGGACTTCCTCTCCTCCAGTCACCTGCTCAAAGTCCCTGCAACCTCAGCCTCCCCACCATCAGCTGCTTAAAAGACAACACAATCTTTTATGAGTGTCTCGAGTAGAAAAACCACAAAGGAGGTCTAGAGAGTTGCCATGGCGCCCACCCCAAACCAGCCCCGATCCCAGGTAACATGAATATGCAGAGGAAGGGACACATTGTCACAACTACAGCTCATGCTTTGTTCAGATTTACTTCATTAGGTGACAGAAAGTAAGTTCTGGTCATAGATGGCACCATGTACAGTGGAAAGATCATAATGACATCATGTGCAGTGGAAGGTCATAATGGCCTCAGGTACAAGGAAGGGTCATTGGATTTCTTGACTGCGGCCTCCATGAGTGTGGATGGAAAATCCCAGCAAAGTGAGGCCCCGGAGCCCACCATCTCTGCTCCACTCATCTTCGAGCTCCCATCGGCCCAGCCGTGAGCATGCTGGTGCTTCACAGGGAATGCAGAGCACGTGAGGCTGCACTCCTTCCTCTTCAGCAGCCTGTGCTCACTCACGTCCCTCTTACAGGAGTGTGCAAGGGTGTCCTTTGCAGCTTGATCCTGGGAGCACTGTGGGATTCCTCTGTGTAGGATGCTTGGCAGTTCTCTTCTTGGGTTTCTTCGCCCCTCTCAGTCATCTAGCCATATGCGCCCTGCGGTCAGTGTGTGCTGGGGCTGCACTGTTGTCCCGGCAGCTACGGCTCACGCTCTCTTCACCCTCATGTTTGGGTGACGCCTGTCCCCTTGGACAGTGTGCGTGGTTGGCTTGCTGGTTTGTGTTTCTCCTTTGGGGCACCAAGGTCCTCTTAGTAGTCTGTGCCCCAGCGCTAGATTCCGCCACTGCCTCGCAGCCACTCCTCCTTCCACAAATCCAGATCTGGTCCCCAGGTGCGCCTCTTGTTCCCGAGGCCTGAAGCACCCCGGTAGCACCCCGGTCCGCATAGCTGCAACGCCAGACCAAGGCAAGGGTGCATCTGCTCACCTGCTTAGACCCTCATTCCAACGGGGTATATGAGTTATAGGGACGCATGTGTCTATCTTTGTGTTTGAGCTCTCCAGGATGGAAGGTCCTCTTCAAAAACACCAACCCGCGGTTTAATCTATCGATTTTTACAGAAGATTAATTTGCAGGAAAATGCAAAGCCCAATACCAAAGGGGCTTCAGAAAGCTCATGGAAAGTTTCCATTCCTTCTTCTATGAACTTCGTGAGATTCCCCTTACACTTGTATAATTTTTATCATCTACACATGTCTAATTCCTTGAGAATTGTCCAACTTTCCCACACAAAGAAGCATAAACATTCTGGGAGAATAAAAATGAAATGTCCAGGTAAATGCTCTTGTTGCCTTCTTGGAAGATGCATCTGGCAATACACTCGTGGGGTGGAAGCAGACGCACATTCTGCTTGAGAACTATTGACTGATTCAGGACCCCTGTACTGCCTCTGCCCGTGGGGGCGGGGCATGACCAGCAGTCCCCTCGGGGAAGTGCTGACCGATCACAAGGTGGGTGCTTGAAACCCATCTCTGGTGGTCAGGGGAAGAAAACTGGGGTTGCACGTTCAGAAACTCCCCAGATGGCTGCTGTGGGGCAGACTGCAAGGCATTGGATGGCTGGACTGAGTGGGTTGAATTGAATTGACTCCATGGTGGTGGGTGAGCATGGTTTTGGTCTTAAGGGGCCCCATATCTCATTGACTCGCACACACAGACTCATCCCAACTGCTGTGTCATGCACAACAGGCGGTAAACATGACTGTTTTGATAGATAAAGGAAAGATTCTTGTGTGACATAAATACTGGAATCTAGTTTTGGGGTGCATTTGGTCTGTTAGTACTATATTAAACTATCATCCAGGTTACTATGATATCAAATATACATTAGATGGTGTCTGTGTACCAATACATTTGAAAGTTGAAGTTACTAATATGACTTCATTCCATACACCACGTTGTCCTGTTATAGAGTTATGTAACAGGAGTCATTACAAGGGCCAGTATCTTCAAGTGTCCCTCCCGGCATATCTGGGGCTGGAGCTCCCGTCGGTGGGGTCATGGCATGGCCCTTACTGGCACTCTGGATGGAAACTGCTGGGTCAGCTGGCTCTCTCAAAGCAGACCCGAGGCCCAGCAACCCCTCCTGCTGGATTCAGGTACATATTGGGTGAATGCAGCAAACTTTAGATTCAACAACCCATCCCTACCACTTGTTTATTTGAAAGAAACAATGTGCTCTTGGGTAAGGCATTTCCACTACATGGAAGGGGACCCAAGGAATCAATGAGGGGCTGAAGAGGTCGGGTCTCATGACTGAGACCACCTAGTGAGTGGGCACCCTCGTATCCCGTGTGAGCGCTGTCTGCAGGTGTTTGCTTCTGACTGGCACATTCCTCCCAGCAGTCCCCTGCTCCCATTCCCATCCAGGACAGCTCGCACCCTCCCTTAGGTCCTCCCTGCTTGACGTCTCTGGGCCTTGGCTGGACATCAGATACCTTTACATTGCTGATAAAGCACATGAGTACCTAGCTTACTGGATGGCCCATCACCCTCAGCAGAGGGCCCCCAGCAGGACCTGCCCACTCTGAACCAGCGGAGCCCTGCCCATCTCTGGCTCAGGAGCCAGCCCTGCTGAGCAGAGCGGAGTGACAAGCTGTGGCCATTGCTGCCGCTGCCGCCCTGGTGTTCTTTGCCAGAAACCCAGCCGCAGTGGAGCCGTTTGCTGTGTGTGTGACTCACAGGGATGGCTCCCCAAGCCACTGTTCTAAATTAGTAGTAGTTAAGCACCCATTGATAGAGGCTTAAAATAAAGCCTTACCCAACAGACTCCCGCTCTGGCTCGCATTGCCCCAGAAAGCAGAGCGCTTCTCATAGGAGTTTCCACCCTGCGAGTGCAGCGGGGACGCGGCCAGAAGCACGTGGGGAGTAATTCGTTCTTTCTCAATGTGACCATGTCCCCCACGAGGGTTTCTCCAGGCCACGCCCTGAGGTTCCAAACAGGAGGTACACGAGCTGAAAGGACTTTCTCTTTTCTTTCCTTCCTTCCTCCTTTCTCTCTGAGTCCTCTCAGACAAGAAGGTTGAAGTCTGAACTGGATGCAGATTCTCTCCATCCTCCTCTGTGCACAGCCAGTTTGAGAGTGCACTGGAGAGCCTCCATTGCTCTCATAGGCTTGCAAAGACCCTGCAGGGGCCTATCCTAACTCACAGTGCAGGTGAGTTCTTCCTGTCCTTGTACAGCTGAGACTGTGGCCCATGTCACTCCCTGCCCCCTCCCCCGATGCCTGGGGTGTGGGGTGTGGGGGAAAGGCTTTTCGAGTCTCATCCACATCACCACTTGGCCAGGTAGCTGAGGGCCAGGTAGCTGGAGCTAACTCAGCTCCAAGGTCTTCATAAGTACAAGGCAGAAGCTCCTTGGCTGAGTGTCCTGCATGATCCTGGGCTGCCCCCATTGCCAGAGGCCTGTGATTGGCCAAGGGTCCAGCACTTGCAGGTCCTCTCAGCTGGCCTGCAGTGCCCTGGGCCCTCCCTCACCCCGCGCTGAAGGGTAGCCACAACGACTTGAGTAGGGCTTGCAGTGACCCTCAGATTCAGCAGGAAAGGGCTCAGGGGTCAGACCTCACCTTATACTGTCCTTCAAGCCACAGACGCTGGATGCAAATAACGCGCCCAACCAGCAAGCTCAAGATTTAGAGGTAGTGTGTCAGTCCGGGTAGACTAGAGGAACAAATTTCAGAGACACGCATATAGGTATAAGGAAAAGGTTATATACAAAAAGAATGGGACATGGAGAAAGCATCCCAGCCCAGTCCATTTCAAAATCACAAGTCCGATATTAACCCATATGCCCGAAATCAGTCTACAAAGTCTCCTTCTGACTCACGAAGTAACAGGTCAGTGGGTGCAGAATTCTGGCACTGGCAGGAGTCTCCCCATGGCTCCTCGTTTCCAGGTCTCAGGTCCATCAACAGCATGCCACTCCAGATTCAGAGGTCTGGCTCCATCAGCGCAAAGCCATGTGGTCTCTCCGCCAGCTCCTCCAGCTTCTTGGATGCTGCCATCTTGTCTTTTCCGTGACTCATCGCCTCTGAGACTAACTCCCAACAAGTGGGGAAGATAGCTTCTCATCTTCACGAGGAAAATATCGTGAGATTTCCCAGAAGTCTCAGGAGAAAGCCATGCCCACATATAGGCCTCAATTGGCTGCTCAATGGCGATCTCCAGATTAACAGGCCAGACTCCATCCCTACATTTCAACCATAAAATTAACATAAGCACATGACTGCCATACAGGTAGGTTCACTGGCTCCTCACACCACTCTCTTCCTTTGGGCTGGGGCTTCATGTAGCTTTACTGTTGGAGTGACAGAGGTGCTGACTCCCATGCCAGCCTTGAGCGCAAGAGACCTTATCTCTGCGCTGGAGTGGGAGCTGGCTCAGAGGCAGGGCAGGGCAGCTCTGCTCCTGGATTCCCGAATCTGTAATTCTCCATGGAAACAGAAAGCCTCATCTCTCCGCGCAGAGTGGCTGATGGTAGCATGTGCAGAGTACACCCGAGCAGAGCCTGCTCCCATCCTTGCCTCTAAGGTGCCTTCTGCCTGGACTTCTTTTGAGACAGAGCTGTTTGCTCTTTGGGCAGTCCACTTTCCACATCCTCCATGTGCAGCAGACACATTTGTTGTGCCATGTGTAGCTTTGCCAATGGGAACATTGCCGCTGGATAAAGGGGGACTTCGTCACATCCCTTCTAAGGTGCTGGCCACACAGCCATGATGCAATACTGTGCCCTCAGATGTTGATCCTCAGACAGTGGGGATTGGTGATGCCCTATGGACAGCCCTCTGAATCACAGGGAAGTCTGTTCCCTACCACCTGCAAAAGCCCAACTCTGCCTTCTGGAAGACAGCTATGAATGTCTGAAGCATTGGCGGGGTTTTCTTCCCTCTAGAGGGAGCACCTCTTTGCTCACGTGTGGGGATCATTGAAATTCTCAGAGCTCAATCTGTGATCCTCTAGGGTCAGCCACCCAGCAAAGTCATTTAGCTCCCCAAATACATTCTGAGGGAGGGGTGCCCCGAGAATGATGAGACTTCCAAAGCAGTTTTACTCACACTGGTCTCAGTTCTCGACAGCTGCCACAGCAGAAATGCCAACTTGGGAGACTTGGACAAGCAATGATTTCTCTGCTCACAGCTTAGATGACTGTGGTCCAAGTTCAGGATGCCGGCACTTGGGGATGTTGCTCTCTGTTGGTGCTGAGGGGTGGTCCGTGTCTTCTCTCAGGGCCTTGACACATACCATGCACTCATCTTCCCCTGGGTCTAGGAGGTTTTCAGCCCAGGGACCCTGGGTCTACACGGACATGGTCTTCTCCCAGACTCCCTTTCTTGGTGGTCGCAGGTACCTTCTTTTCCACAGCCCCCTCTCTCCTTCTGTCTTTTGTAAGATAAGAGGTGCTGCAGGCCAAACACTCCAGTGCAATGCCTTTGACATTGGATCAGGGCTATGGCCTGAGTCCTGGTGTGGCGGCCTACCTTATGGCCTTACATTTGATTGGTTGTCCTAGTAAGATTACATTGCATCCTTATATAACCACCTCACTTCCAGGTCCCTGAGATAGTGGAGCAACCATGCAGACACATTTTGGGGGGCAGGGGGTAGGGGTGGATATGATTCAATCCATGACAATATCTGAAGTTCTCATTTTAATAAGCTCATGCAGAAAGCAGAGAATAAGAATCAAATACCAAATCTGACTCATCTGAATCTAACAACTAAACTGACCTCAAGGTTTGGATGAGTCGGGAGAGCAACCTTTGGCCAGGCAGACTGGGGCTGGAAGAACTGAAGGGTGGGGGATCATTCTAGGATAATTAAAAACTTGAATTTTAGCTTGAAGTTTACCCCACAAAGTTAGCATGAATATTGGTCTCATACCTAAGGAGTCCCCGGCTGTCTCTGGGGACTGTGTCTACTGTGCAGTGGTGACCAGCTGGGTCCGGGAAGACCCTCTTAGAAGAAGTCTTCACTCTGAGAGCAGCAATGTCTACCCGTCCCCCGCAGGAACCATTTCTCCCTTGTGGGGCGTTTGTCAGTCATCCTCAAGCCTTCAGTGGTAGCTTTCCACATGCTGACAGAAGGCTCACACACTCTGAGCTGGGGGTGCTAGACACAGTCTGTTGCAGTCTGGGTGAGAGCGGCAGTGTGGTAGTGGATGCTGACCCCTGACCCTGCACACTGACAGAGAACAGCTGTGTCTGACCAAGAAGGGCTTCCACCAGGGCCCTGGGCCCGGAAGCAGCAGGATGGCCATTGCTTCATTTCCACGGGCTGAAGCTTGATGTGACAGATTAGGACGGGTTGGGCAGAGATCCACATGGTCTGTCATTCGAAACTGCCAGATTCCACTGTGGAGGAACACTGGGATTTCTACTCTCATCAAGAGGTACAGTCTTAGAACCCCCAGGGCGGCGGGGGGAGGGGGTGCGGTGGCGAGATGGTGGTCACTGGGAGTCAGTGTGCATTCGGTTTGGATTTTATGATCCTCAGCTCCTCAGGAAGTTGCCATATGACATCATGATGATAAGTGCTTCTGAGGATTTGGGAGGGACTTAATATTTCCAAAGGTGAGCGCCAAAATGCAAACTGCCCCATTGTCACAGAGTGGCAAGACTTGAGATGCTTGGGGCCCATGTAGAGAATGGGGAAGCATTCAGAGAAAGCACCCCAACTAACCTTACCTGCCTCCAGGGGACCCTCCAGAGGTCTTTCCAGAGGAGACGGGCTGCCCATCTTTCTGGAGACCAGTGACCTCATCTTCCTCACTCAGAGCAAATGTGGGTTTGAAGAGCTGGCCTGGTGGGGAGCTGTCTACTGCAGTGCCTCCAGGCGAGAGTGTTCAGAGCAATAAAACAAACACACAAAAAACAGCCAGGAGGGCTGAATCATTTGAACCTAATTCTGAAGAGGATGGAGCTGAGCGGAAGAACATGAGACCACGGGGATTTGGAGACATTTCAAAGGTTATGAAAGTCTTCTGCAAGCCAGGGGCTCATCCTTGAGCATCAAACATTGGCTGTTGACAGGCCTCCCTCTCCAGAGCCTGGGTCCTCTCTCTCCCTGGGCTGAGACCATGGGAGCAAGTCATAGAGAGACTTTATGGGTCTCTGAATGGGAGTCCAGCTGAGGATGGGAGATGCACATCACCGACACTGGGGAATTACCCAACAGCCTCTGCTCTGATATAGGGGGCCCATGCCTACAGGTCAAGTGTCTTCACCTAAGTGTCAAATGACCCCTTGGAGACCCAAATGTCATCTATTTTATCTTCAACCCAGGAGATGACCAAATGGCTCGGTCATATTGTGGAAACAGTCTGAAATGAGTGAATGCAATGTTTCACCACACCGTCCCCTGTCTTCCTGCATGACTACCACACACGGAGGAGGGACAGCTTGACTTCTGGCTCAACTCACTGCTGCAAGGTGAGGAGACAATGGGCAGGCGAGACACTTTGAGAAGGGGACTGTTCATCTGTATACAGGGACGCATTCTTGAGGCCACTCCAATATTCACCATCCATGGCAGCTTGGTCCCCTTCCAAAAAATTCTTATTTATAAATCATATGCAAAGGCAAAAATAAATGATTCTGATTCAGCTGGGAAGACTATTTGTGGGGCTGATATCGACAATATTCCATTAGGGCAATTCACTCTTAAATTATTATTTTCTGTGAGACGTAGTGTTCGAAAAAGATTTTGTTTTAAATGTCAAGTGCCTGATTCTGCATTCTTCAGTAAGGCAATAACTTTTCATTAACTTCATTTTTCATTTTTATCTTTCTTGGAGTGTTGCAGAACACAGCGTATAATTTTGAATGTCATGTAATAAAACTCTCTAAAATTATCTGTTCTTATTTTCCTTTGACACTGATATTTGATATGTTAAGTTAAGCAGATCTGCAAATGTAGATCTGTGCCATTTTGCCCGGGGTGACAATATAAGCTGTCAATTCTGGATTCCTTCTGAGATCATGTGGTGAATGCCTAGTGATTTATAAAAAAAAAAAAAAAAAATCCGTGCCTGTGTGTGTGGGTGACGGGGAGAAAGAAAGGCAGGGAGGAGGAAAAGAATGGGTGTCAATGGACACCGAAATAAAGCGGGGGTGCACATACTTTTCATTCCTCCAAAGGATTCTGATGTTGCACGGCCAGGTAAATATTACTTCTAACTTTAAACACAGGTGCTGACTCCTATCTCTCAAGCTCATGTCCATTTGTCTATGTGAGTTTATGTGTTTTGTATGGGTTGAAAATGTATGCATACTCTACTTTTATGAACACAATCTCTGCTCAGAGTCCATGCAAACTGAAGGATTCAGAATGGGGGAAAGAAAGCCCCTGTCACTGAGTTGACCGGCTCAAGGAGCCCCTCTAGGGCAGGGCAGAGCTCTTCCCAGGAGGAGAAAGCACACCTGTCTCTTGCATTGCAGCAAATGTTGTCAAATTGCTGGCCCTGGAGTGAGCAAGTTGGAATGGAGCTCCACCAGGCTTGTAAGATATCCCAAGTTGGTCTCACTAGAGGGTCTACTTTGACTCACATGTTTTCAGGTGGGTTTTCAAAAACATTTTTATTGGCATATAATTCATATAGCATATGATTCAATAGTTCAATCATATTAAGAAGAGCTGTACAATCATCACCACAATCAATTTCAGAACATTTTCTTCTTGTTCATACTCGTTTTAGCAACTATCCACTCCACCCCATTCCATCACTCCCTACCTTGCCACACCCCCAGGGAGCCATCAATCCAGTGACTGTCTCAGTAGACTCACCTATCCTGGATTCCGTACACTGAAAGCATACAAAACCAAAAAGCACTAACAACAATGACAAAATAGAACACAGAAAAATCTCAGTCAAAAGGAAAGCGGGAAATATTAAAATCCAGAATAAACAAGATGGGTCAACAGGAAGATAATGCCACCTAACTGCATCTGCGAACACCCGCTTTCCAGTGTGCTCTGCTGGAGAGCAGGCTCTTCCCCTCCTGCTCTGGGGACAGAAGAGGCTCACCTGAGGCTTCATCCATCTGCATCTCCCCTTCACTTACCTTTCTCTTCATGTAAAATGGGTCATAATGGATATTGAATGATACAACATCACACCAATGTTTTGATATGTAACATTCATCATGCGCAGACGGCAGGGGCAGTTTCTCTGCTTGGACAGGTGAAGACTTGACAGCTTTACAAAAGCTCTACTCTCCCACCTCCCTCCTGATGCAGTGATCTCACTTCCTCATCCCTTTTCTGTTTAACTGCAGACACCCTTAGTGACCTGCCCTGTAGGCTGGGGTCCTGGGGTCCTGCCCCTCCCCCTTGCCAGGCTTCCCCTGAATTCTGCTTCTTCTCATAGCTGAGTTTTACTTTGAAGTCTTCAAGATGGAGAACAGTTGCTCATTTTTCTGCCCCAAACTGCAGATGCTGCTTCGGAGGTGCCTTGAAGGGGGCCTCGTAGCGTAGTGGGAGCATGCGGGGCCATGGACCTCAGCGCTGACCGTTCAAAACCACAAGCTGCTCCCTGGGGAAAGAAGAGCATGAGCATGTCTGCTCCTGTAAAAAGCGACTGGCTTGGAAACCCACAGAGGCTGTTCTGCTCCGACGGTGGGTGGGGCGGGGGGGAGGGAGGGGATTGCTGGGAGCCACCACCAACCCCACACCGTTTCTTCAGTTTTGGTTCTTAAGGTGCTTTGGGTGGTCTCTGTGCACACAGGGCATCCGTAGGACATATTTCACTCGCTGCGAAAATGGGTGTGCTACCCTACAGATTCTTGATTAAAGCCAGGTCCCGGTTCCTCTGGTTTCCCTGAAGCTGCTCTGTCTCCAGGGCTGGCATGTGCTGAATACCTCTAGGGGTGGCCCTGGGTGGTGGGGAGAGCTTAGCTCTTGTACGGCTTGAATAGCTGTCCTCCGAAATCTGTGTTTTACACTGCATCTCTTTGTAAGGAGCTCAGTGGATTCGTGTTGGCCTGTCAGCCTCCAAGTCAGCTGTTCACAACCACTGGCATTCTGAGGTGCTGCCTGCTCCGACGAATGGTTAAGTCTTAGGAACTCACAGGCGCAGTTAGTTCTACCCTGTCCTATGGGGTCACCACGAGTCACCAACAACTCGATGACTGTGTGATTATCTATGAATTTCCTATGTCTGTGGCTATCATCCCATTTGGAGATGAGCTGTCCTTGTCATGGGAACTAGACATGATTAATGCACTGTGTGTTAAACCAATGTTTTGAGAGATTAAAAACAAACAAATGACAGATCAAAAGGCAGTGATGGAGGCAGCAGCAGTGATGGTGATCAGAGATGCCAAGAGGCATTCAGATGACTCAGGTACAGAAGCTCAGAAGAGACCCACACAGAGAGAAAGCCTCCTCTTGACTTCAACATCCCTGCCCTCTGAGCAGTTGGTTTGTTTCTCTTTGTGAACGCCTCTCACTGGTGCTTCCTGGGCTACAGCAGCTAGAGGTAGCAGACACCCCTCCAGGGCTGGCTCAAAGGCTGCAGGCAGGTCAAATCCACCAGCAGTGTCAGGAAGCACGTCTGGAATCTCCTTCTGGACCAGCCATCCCATGAAGCAGGCTCTGCTCTGATGCATGGGGCCATTTGATGGGGGGTGGCGGGGTGGACCTGGGCTATGAGCTGGACTGTGGAGGGTGGGGGGGCTCAGCATAAGAGATGGGGTGGGTACCTCTTTAGAGGTCTGTGGAGCCAAACCTCCCTCCTCTCCTGACTCCTACCAGCCTCTCACACCCAGTTGCTGCTTGATGCCCCCCCAACACTGCCGCCTCCCTTCACATTGACACTTCTCCCCACAAGCTAGTGCCCATTTGGTTTCCCCAACCTGCCCCTCCCTGCACACCCTCCCCAGGAGGCCCACCCCAGGACTGAGCACCACACTGACACTGAAGTTTTGCCCCATCAACTTTGTCCCCCAGACCATAAGCCTTGCCCCCCCAATCCTGCCTAGCACATAGGCTCTGCTGCACAAATTCTACCCACCCACAACCAGGCCTCATTCCCCTCAATTCTGTCTCTCCAACACCTAGACAGTGCCCCCTAGAGTCCACCCCCCAACTAGGGCCTGCCCCCAATCTTACCCTCTCCTGTGGGCCTTACCCACTTAATTTGCACTCAGAGATTTGGGACACCATTCACCTGCATGCAAGGAGCCCTGGAGTTCCTGGAACGCATGCAGGACAGGCTGTGTGGGGGTGCTGCAGCCTGCCCACATCCTCTGTGTAGGTACAAACGTGGCTAAGACCCAAGGGCTGCCAATTTTAGGGTACCTGAGCTAGTTCCCTCCTGCTTCAGAGGATGCAGCCAATCAGGATCCTGCTGCCTGTGAGAATGAACAAGCTCATGGATGCCCATAGCACTGCACAGGGGAGGCGGGGCAGCCCCTGCTCAGTGACTGGACCCTTGACACGGCCAACCTGGGGCCTGCTGGTGAAGCAGTCGGGGGATGGTGTCTCCCTAGCTGATGGGTGAAGCTGGTGGCCCTCTGCCTGGTGCACATCAAACCTGAGCCCCAGTGGACTGCACCCCCCTCCCCGAGCATCAGGGCACCCATCAACTGTGAGTGAGATTTTTATTTAGGAGGCTGGTGGCCTTGTGGTCAGGGGCAGGGGGAGAATTCTCTTCTCAGGACACAGAAGCAGGCTGGAGCCCCAATCGGTGTCTCATCCACAGCTTGTTGTTGTGGCTCCAATGGAGACACACCAGGAAGAGAGATCTGGCACCCACTTCTGCCACCCAGCACTGATGGCTGGGCTCCCACCTGCCACCGCCCGGGAGGGTCAGGTCGTCTGCCTTTGGCTCTCTCATGCAGTGGACACAAGGACAAGGGAGACATTGGGCAATGACACCTTCTGAGTCCAGCCTGTGTCCGCCGTGTGCCCCACAGAACCTGGAGCTCTGGCCCACCCTGGTCCCATGGGGAGTTGTGGCCACTCTCTGGTTAGTGGGAAGGCAGCTGTAGGTGGCAGCTGTGACCTCTGTGAGCCAGAGATTAGCACTTTTAAAGAGGGAATAGCAGGACCTGACATGGCAGTGAACAGCACACTTAACTGTTCACCCTGCACTCCATGGCCCAGGGCACAGCATTGTGGGGCAGTCCTAGATGAAGAACCTGTGACCTCAAGACCAGTCTCCCCGGACACTCTACGCTGTCCTCCCAGGGGACCCAGGGCATCCAAACGTGGATGTCTCTAAAGGCCACCCCCACTGGCTCTGTGGTTGGGAGCCAGGACTTTATCTCCTGTCACATTGCACCCACAGTTCCGCCCTCCTCCCTCCCTGAATGCAGGTGGGAGGCTGAGAAGAGAGAGCCTGCCCTGAGCTGTGGCCGCTTCTGGGCTCTGGTCCTCTCGCGAACCTGAGGCTTAACTTCCCACACCAGGATGATAAACCCCTTTCACAGAGAGGAATAAATATTTGCCGCCAAGCGGGTCATAAAGTGTGTTTTTCCCCCCAGGGAGCACCATTATTTTAAAAATAGTTCTTTTCTTATTTTCTCTCCATCTTTATCAGGCCTTGGCGTGCGCCTATGAGCTGCCCCACAGGGTCGCTCACTGGCAGAGGGCTAGAGGGAGCAGTCGCTGAACACAAACTCATTGGCCCAACCAGCCCGACCTGGCACCGCTCAGCGTGCAGTGGAGGGCCAGCTGCTGCGTGGAAGCAGGCTGACCTGCCCCTGCTCACACCTGCACCCCACTCTCACTTTGTCTTTGAAAACAGGAGCGCGTGTCTTTGGGGTCACGGGTGGGGAGCAGTCTTACACAGAGAAGTCTGGAGGTGGGCAGAGGCTGCTGATGTCAATTCCTGGTACCCCCATAAACAGAGAGGTTCTCCTCTGGTGCCACCAGACCTATCTCCCTCAGAAACAATCGGTGGGTGTGAACTGCCGACCCCGTCTGATTAAAATGCATGCCCTGTTGGTGCACGGGTTGGCCTGGGGCTAGCATGTTTCTGTCTTCTGTGCACGGCTTACGATGGTAAGGACCATGGAACAGCCCCCAACCCCCATCTCAGTGTGGCGACCCCACCACTTCTCACCCCGGGTCCTGCAGAACAGCCTTCCTCCCTTCTGCGTAGTCCGCAGGAGTAACGGGGAGCCAAGGCTGCCTTCCACCTGCCTGTGACATCGCCGTGTTCTGCGAAGGCAAAACCAGCCAGCAGAGGGTCCCACGTTAACCAAACACAGTCCCCAAAGCCTCGCCGATGCCGCAGGCCTGTGTGGAAGCAAGGGCAGGCATCACCCAGGGGCTGGGCCGACAGGGAGAGCCTGTGTCACGCCCTTGGCAGACATGTGCCCAGACAAGGCCCCTGACCCTCAGCCCGGCTGCACTTCTGCTCCTTCCAGACCCGAGAGCGTCTCCCTGGGGACCTGGCGACCAGGGCCAACTGTCCAACCTCGTGGACACACTTGGAGGTTGCACCAGAGGACTATGGACACCCACCAGTGGTCCCAAAACAGTGGTTCTCAGTCTCTGGGTCACAACCCCATGGGAGGTCAAGCGACCCTTTCACAGGGGGCCACCCAATCCATAACGGTAGCAGAATCACAGTTCTGAAAATGACTCTATGGTTGGGAGGAACTGCATGAAGGTGGAGAAAACCTTCCTAAGAGGACAAGCTGCTGCCTGGAGCCCTGTGGAGGACCTCCCTGTCTGTCCTCCACCACCGGTCACGGGGACTGTGGGCTGAGACCTGAGCGGCCTGCTCCTTGTCCCCGGCCTCTAAAGTGGACCTGACTGTGTCGGTCTCAGGTTTCCTCCCAGCCTCTGGGGCTCCATAGTCAATACTGCGCTCCTGCATTTTAAAATTCTGGTTCCTTGTTGGTACCCTTCAGAGCTGGTGTCTTTGGGGTAGCTGCCTGCACCTGGCCGTGCCGGGCCCTACATTGGAATGAGAGAATGGATGGTTGCCAGATAATTTAAATTGAAAAATTCAGAGGAATAAAATGTGGTTCAATTCTATACTCTGAGGTAGAGCAGGTAACCCCTCACAGCGAGGGGTGGCGGCAATGGTGGGAGTGAGTGAGTAGACTTGGCCAAGGGCCACCTGGTTCTCATTCACAGGATCGGACACTGTTCAGAGCCTCAGGGCTAGGAAGCACTCCTTTTAATTCCTTTTAGCACCATTTATTTAAAACGTACTTCTCTTTTTTTATGTGCTGAGCTTAAAAGACGCATACTATTTGGAGTGTACGGGCACCAGCAGAAGCCCAGGAGCAGTACTAATGGCTTGGGTTGGTCACCTAGTGCCTGGGAGAGGTGGGGGCTTCTTCTGTGACTTCCAAAGAGGAGTAATGAGGCCCTAGCCCCACACCTGGGACAGTCTATCCCTGAGCCTGCAAGACTGGCTCCATGAGAGAGCTCTTCCTCTGAAAAGACTCTCCGTGAGACTGATGCTTTCAGAGAGGAGTCGAGGACCTTGCCTCAATCCCCTCTGAGAGGGCCTGTAAAAAGGGAAAAAGGCCAGCCGGAGTGGGGGCCGCCCTGGGAAGGCCCATGGGCAAGCTGCCAAGTCTCCGCCAGGACCCCCAGCAGCTCAGCCAAGAGGGAGGCCTGGGCAGGCCCACTCTCAGAGTCTTGGGAGGAGGCATTCCAGAGTGGTGCGAGAATGCCTCCCTGTCCGTTGGAGCCACCAACTCTGCAGCATGTTGTCCCCAAACCGGGGCCTTGGGAGGCTCCTTCCAGGGTGTGAGTGACACCCCTGCCCTGTGCCTGAGGCCCAGGGCAAGCCTCCACTTCCCTTTCACTCCCAGGGGACAGAGGCAGTCGTCCTGAGGAGTACAGCAGGCCAGTCGCCATTCCCACAGCATGCTTCCCCAGGACTTCCAGCTCCCCATGCTGGCAGAAATCCTGACTGAAGTAGCTTTCCAAAAGCTACTCTGCTTTGCCGCATCACTCAGAAGGTCTTTCCATGTTCCCGGGAAGGGAGGTCACTGAGCTGACTGCACATTGCTGGGCATAGCAGCGTGGGCAGACGCAGACTACATGCCGATCCAATGCTGGTCATGCCCAGGTGCTTTCTCGGGGTACTGGCACCTCCAGTTTTCTCATCACAGGGGCTCAAGTCTGGTCAGAGTCCTGGGGAGAGCTCCGGGGTGGGGGCACCAGCCCTCTGTGTTGATAAAGAACCCTACCAAAGTACCACCCTCCCCGGAGCTCCTGGCAGCTACGGCATCTGCTCCAACTCTGGACAGAGCGGTCCCCCTAGGGCTCCCGTGCCTGCTGTTTCTGGGTGAGTCTGTCAGGTCCTTCCGGCCACGAGCCCCTGGGCTGACCTGGGCCTTTGCCCTGTGGTGAGCAGCATGTGTACCACTGGGAGGCGTGTGTCTCCCCTGTGATGGACACCAGATAGCTCATTGAGCAGAGCCCTTCACAGACGTGCCGTGAAGACTGCCAGTCAGAAGTGTGACCTCCGGGACTTCCCATGTGGGAGAGTCCAGGCAAGGCTCAGATGCCGGCAGTCTGCACTCCACCTGGTGGGGTCAGCAGCTCAGGTGTTTTCTTCACCAAACAATGCACCAAGGTTTGGTCAGCTCTGGGTGGTGGGGCATCTGGTTACCAATTCCTGTTAGCTCCTGGTGTAGCCAGAACTCATATGCAAGGCTAGAACCCTGGCAAGTCCAAGCCCAGTGCTAGAGGAGGGCAGAATGTGACCTAACGTTTGGACCAATTCACTGCTCCTTGCTCACTCAGACAGATTTCAGGAGCCTGAGGACCCTCCTTGCTTCACAGAAAGTATCTCCTTATGTTCTCGAAATCACATCTGCTTGTAAATATTTAGGCTGGTAAGTAACCTGCATGAGCACAAATCTGTTTTTGGAAGCTACCAGAAGAAGTAGCCATCGGTATTTTTGTCTTTACACAGATGGTTTGGTTGTGTTGCGAGATCAAGCTAAACTTCCTGACTGGGCTTCACTGTAATGGGATCAAGGCAAAACCAGGGTTCCTGCAGAGGTGAGTGGAGGAAGGTGGCTGACTTTTAAAGGAAGAGTTGCTTGGATAATGGAAATATTCCTGAAACTTAACAGGGCTGGGGGACTTGTGTGCATCTGCCCTGGCGAATCCACGCTCAAAGAAAAGCCTGGAGAAACACAAGCATGCAAGCTTTCCTGGCTGAGCACGGGCCAATCTCTCACCATCTTGGTCCGCTCACAGCCACACCTGGCTCACAGCCCCATGGGACAGACCAGGATGGTGTGCTTCTGAGACTGGTTCTTTACAGGAGGAGAAAGACTGATTTTTCTCCAGTGATGTAACATGCTGGCAGCTTCAAACCGGAGACCTGGTGGCTTGAAGCCCAGCCCAAGAGACCTCCAGGGATCCTTGCCTCATATTAACCAAGTCTGTCGGACAAGCAGTCACAACGGGAGGGAGGCAGGCTCTCCTGAGCACGGCTTTCCAGGTGTTTCCAGACGAGTTTTGCCTGGGAGCGAGCTCAGCTGAAGGAGGGAGGGAGACCTGGGAGAGGGACGGAAGTGGGGAAAGACAGGGAGAGGAGGAGCACAGTGAACCTGTGGGAATGGCAATCAGTGGCGTGAAATGAATAGATTAGCACATGATCTGGAAGCCATGGCCTCACACGCAGACTCAGAGGAAGGTGAAGCCTCTGGATCTCAGAAGGGTGTGTCAGCATTGCGTGCAGGGGTCCCAGAAGCACACAGTGCACAGGAGCACTGGATGGTTTTGGTGAGAGTGCAGGACTGGCCAACTGCTTCTGACCCCATGTACCAGAGCCTCTGTGCCTTAGAGCTGGCCGGACAGCCATCATCATCCAGCCAATTCCTGAAACCCAAGCTAACCGTCCCTCTCACTGTCTGGGTGACCCGGAGGGTACGGGGCTGGGGCAGATCTGAGCAGTTTGGGAAATTTCATCGAGTTGTATACAGAGGAATATGATGTTTCAATAAAAACTTAGAAGCATGAAAGAGGCACAAAGGCACATACTAAATCCAGAGAGAATACCATCCCTTGAATTGGATCGTTCCCTTCACATTTAAGAACACAGACACATACATTGATGTGCCCTCTGCATGAAATGCTCCAGCTGCTGCTTGAGGTCTGGACAGCCTCCTCCTCTTCACAAACATGCCGAGCGTTGAAAAATACAGGTGGCAATTTGTGGATTTTCAGTCAATTCCAAACATTTCTTGTTCCAATAATGTCCTTTAAATGATCCAGTTAAAAGCACATGTGCATTTGTGCCCAAGCTTACCTACATCACACTTAGTCTGAAGGACCAGCTCACGGAAAGCGCCAGGAAGCTGTGGCTGTGTCTTCAGGACACAGGGAGGGCCCCTGTTAGAGACCACCAAAGGTGGGGGGGGGTGCCTTCTTCCTACACTGTGAGACAGCCAGGTGGGGCCCTGTGGGCAGGGGCATGGAGGCCACAGACGGTGACCTAGACTGAGCATCCAGCACGGCCATCTTGCAGGTTGAGCCACTCAGCGAGGTGCTGTTATAAATGGAAGGAGACACAGAGGAATGAGAAGCTCACAGAATGGATCTGTAAGAAAGCAGAGGGCAACAGCTCGCTCAGCCATGTAACAAGGAATTGAGCTGTGTCCTCTCTTTTGATTTGTGCTCAAATTTGGGAATATGTGACTGGTTGCATTTACTCACAATATTTTTAAGTTTGATAAGTAATTTTCTTAAAACAGCATTATCTAAAAAAAAAATCACCTCGTGCTGTACAAATACAATCTATAAAGCAAAGAACAGGGACCAAACAAGCTTCAGGATAGATATTCTCACTCAAGGAATGGTTGCATCTCCTTGAGAGTCAGCCTAGAGCAGACCATGCTGACCTGAATGTGTATCCTTGAAGTTTTCATTTACATCCTAGTTCTAGCCATGCTCTGGCTACAGCAAGGTCATTACTTTCAGCCACCTCGTTTTGAAGTGGTTTGAGGGCAGCAGCAACTGACTCAGAAGCAGGTATCCCCAAGAACCAGCTCTGGGGAGAGAGGTTCCAATGACATGAAGCCTCCTTCCTTGAAGACCTTGTGCTCTCCTGGGGAGAAGAAAGACCCATCCCGTGAGTCAGAGCAGCTGTCACAGAACAAGCGTGCGTGCCACTGCGTGCCCACCATTGTGTGCATGCAGTTATGTGCGCACCTGCTTCCCCAGCGTGGGTGCTTCCAATGTCTCGCCCATGCATGTGTCAGCGGGTGCGAGTGTGAGCACGTAGGAGAATGGTTGCAAGCTGCATGAGTGTAGGTATGTCGGTATGTGCGTCACTGTGATGATATACCCAATTGTGTACATGCAAGTGCCATGTTTTTCTGAACATAAGATGGACAACCCCCCCCCTAAATGGGGGAAAATGAAGGTGCATCTTATGGTCCAAAGGTGTGGTACCCCAGAACATTTTAGTGTACTGGTACTATTTGGTTAAAAATATTTTTTTCTTGTTTTTCTGCTCTAAAAACCAGGTGTGTCTTGTGGTCAAGTATGTCTTATGGTCTGTGAACATACATGCATTAGTGTGTGAGTATTTGCATGCTTGTGTAACAGTGAGCATGAGTGCATGTGCGTATGTGTGTGTGTAAGCAGTGGGTGCATACAGGGGACTGCCTGTGTGTACTCATATGTCAGTGGATGAGCATGTTCATATGTACATAAAATATGCAGGTGTGTACATGTGCCTGCATGTTCTGACTGCATGTGCACATGTACTCAGATTTATGGGTGCTGACTATGTGCATACATGTATGAATATGGACCACTATATGTGTCAGTGTGGGTCTGTGAGCGTGAGCATGCGTGTGTACGTACGTGTGGATCAATATATGTGCAGTTAATGAGCATGACCATGTGTGTGGACCAATTTATGTGCCAGTCAGTGTGAGCATGTGTGTGTAAGTGTAGACCAATGTATGTGCAGCCAGGGAGCGTGAGCACACATGTGTAAGTGTGGACGAATGTATGTGTGGTCAGTGTGAGAATTAACCTGCGAGGATGTGTGACTTTGAAGCTTGAGTGAGACAACAGAATGCGTGTCCAGTACGCCCTAGGTGTTTTGAAATGTGCATGTCCCTGTGGGCACACAGGATTGGATGGGACCTGGCCCCCCTACCCTATCCTATGCATGAAGGAACTGGAGGTGCCCCAGGTCCCTGTCAGACCTGGCCACAAGCTCAGGCTCAACTCTCACTGCAGACTGACCAGTGGCCTACAGGGCCCAGGGTGGCCAGGGTCACAGGAGGGCCTCTCCTTAGGGGGACCTCAGCAGGTGTTCCGACCCAGCCCTTTCCACCTCGCCCTCTCTCCTGCACGTGACGCTTGCTCCTAAATCCGCATGACAGTTGTGCAACGCTCCACAGCCAGTGACACGGGATGATTTCCCACTGCTGACAAGCTGCGGTATTGAGTATGATAACAGTTACTCCGTCTTCATCCTCCGCCCGAGTGTGGTATCAATCCACTTGATGACCCAGCAAACGAAGCCCAGCACCTTCCATATCAATCTTCATAGAGTGCTGCCTGTTGTCTAACAAAAAGCCTGAAATGAGATCATTCAATCACTCTCTGCAGCCCGCTGCTCGCTGGCCCGCGCGCGCCTGTCACTGTGCCCACCGCCCCACACTCCTGCGCAGCGCCAATTGCAGTGCAAACACCTCCGTGCCTTCAGCATCTCCTGGCTTCAAACCAAAGATGGGAATGCAGATGGAGAGGGGGGACTTGGGGGTGCAAGGACGGTACCCGCCCTGGGCTGGGGAGGAGACTCTGGTGGCTGGCAGAGGGGTGGAGGGGGCTAACCTCTCAGAGGTGTGTTGGAGGACATGCTGAAACAGGAGATGTGCCTGTTCCTTTTAAGGTTGGAGGAGACAGGAGACCCTCAACACTTTCTGGAGTTTTCACCAAACAGAAACTGAGCACTTCTGAAATCTGAGGCTAGGGAGCAGAGATGGAGCCTGCTCAATGCTGGGTCTGTGTCTCTGGGCGCCACCTTCTTGGGTAACGTTCCCTGCCTGCCTTTGCAATCCCAGGAAGGAAGGACTGTGCAGAGGCCCAGGTAAGCTGGGGGCTTTTCTACAGGAGACAGACAGGCACAGCAAGGTGTTCAGAAAAGAGGCATAAATCCCACTGATGTGCTCTTAATTCTCTCACAAAAGTCTCCCTGTGTGTCCCCATGGCCGGTGGCGTTTCCACTTGGCAGCATGCCCTCCTCTTCCCAAGGCCGCAGCGTCCCCTCCTCAGGGGCTTGCACATGCACTGAGGCCAGACTATGGACCTGCGGAGGGAGGGAGTCCTGCAGGAGACCCAGTAGGGAGCCCAGCACCAGGGCCCTGACATCATGCTGGGTCGTGGCCCCCTCCAACTTTGGAGTGAGGTCTCATTAGGACACTCCCCATGTCATGATGACGATGTGGGGAAATTAGGAGAATTTGTCATTTTCAGGTGATGGGCTGTCACTGGTGATCAGGTGCCAAGGGACATGGTAGTTGCTGCTCCTCAGCAAGCCTTTCTCCTTGGAACAGACAGGCAGCCACACCACAGGGAGGAGGAGTCAGACTCCGGGCCCTGGAGGTGTGTCTGAAGGAGGAGGCCTGGGGTGGAGCTGGGCATCAGGGGCCTGGGCCATCTGGAGCATGGGGTCTGACCCACCCTCTCTGGTTCTCTGTGCGTGTGTGTCCTTTGCATGTGCAAGCCTCGAGGGAGAAAGTGAGGGTTCAGACAACTTCTTCCTTTTAACCTGCCCTGGCTTAACCCGGCTGTGGAAGTGCAACCATGGGCCACTCCTCGGAAGGAAGACGGCTTTCTACTCTTGGAAAAGAGCATGGTCTGGGAAACTCGCCAAGGCAGTTTCCCTGTGCTCTAGGCTCCTGCGGGTCCACATGCTCTCCCAGGAGTATGGGGGAACATGAAGCACGGCGTGAAGCATGTCCGGTGGGGACGGGAAGGAAGGAGAGGTTAGCGGGGCTGGCTGTGGAGCCTTGCTATGCTTTAAAAACTCAAAGCGAAGAGGCTGGGGCTTCTCACTCATTGCCCCCGGCCCGACAGGGCAGGGCAGAGCAGAGCTGCCCTGTGGTTCCTGGGACTGCCCTTCTTCACAGAAGCTGAAAGCCCCTGTCTCCCCGGGGCCCCACGCAGGGTGAATTGCACGATCAACTCCTCTCTGCTCCGCCTTTGTTCCCCAGGAAAGAGGAAGTGAACACAAAACTCACAGGCGCCCCAGCCGTGTCCCTCTGCCAGACCATCCCTGTGTGACTTGGGGTGGACGCTGCTTCCCTGGATCTTAGGTCGGGTCTGCCTTCAAACACCCACACCAGCACGTCCACTGGCCTCAGACTCTCCCGCTTCGTCACCCTCGGGTTAAGTGGCTGCATTGAGGAGTGTGCAGGGCCCAGCCCTGCTGTCCCCATAAAAGATGGCCCAATCAGCAGCCGGAGTTTTCCTGGTCAGTTTTGATCTATCCGATAATAGCTGCAGGTTGTTCTGGGATGCCCAATGTTCTGTGAAGATAGGCTTTTCATATTCTTTATTGTTTTTTACTGACAAAATGTTGCCTGGACTTCCACAGTTTTCTGAAATGAAACAACAGTTAAAGACAATGTATGAAGCTGCCCTCATGGCTGGCTGTCTGCTGCGGTGGTGGTGAGTGGCCGGCCCGCCCCAGGCTGGCCACGGGGAGCACCCTGCTGTCCACGGATCCCGCCTTGGTGCTGACTGAGCACCCTGGAGTGCCCTCCCTCACCCTCCCTGCTCTGCACAGCCCCTCCCCGACACGGCTTGGGGCCCTGCTCTCAGCCCCCGAGGGTCTTTCCGATGCATGCAGAGACTCCTTGGGCAGCTGGTCAGCTGGACCATAAGGCCATGCTCCCGCTGGAGGTGCCTATCTCATCTCCTCCCTTGTCTCAGTTAGCGTGGACACGCTTCCCCATGAGACGGTTGGAGCTTAACGGGCACACTCACACCCACGTACACACGGACATGTGCACACACTCCACATTACACACCCACCCACACCCACACCACATTCATTAATATTCACACACACCACAGTGAGACTAACATACTACAAATGCAAATATATGCACACTCACAGATGTGCACATACCACACCCATACCCATGCATTGGCTCATGCACACACAATCATACATCACACACTCACATGCACACATCCATGCAACACACTACACATTCACATCTACCTCCTCATACCGAATATTCACACATGGCTCACATACCACACTCACTCATACATTCACACCAGAAGCACACATGCTCACACACAGCACCCATATAGACTCACACCTCACATAGGCACACACGCACTCACACACTCTCACAATGACATTCACAGCCCATAGCCACAGATTTACTTAAGCCACACACAGGCACGCCCTCACAGATGTGCGTGCTAACAAATGAACTCCTACGTGTTCCCTCACCCAGCCCCTCGGTTTCCCTGGCTGTCAGTCTCAGGGAAGCCGGTGGCCACATCCATCTCCCCGCAGGCAGCTACTGGGCTTGAACCACGGACCTTCAGTGAGCAGCAAGGACTCTCACCCAAGCTGCAGAGGCTTTGTCTCCTGATGAAGAACTGAATAGTCAGTGCTCCCTCCTGTGTGGCCATGGCATGCGAAGACAACAAATGCCCCAGCACTCATGCCAGAGAGAGCCAGGCCCTGGAGGAAGGACAGCACAGCCGAGGGCCCTGGATGGGGAGTGCAGGGGCCATTGTGTGCACAGCTCAGGACCTCTTGAGAACCTCGTCACTCACCTGGATGTACCCACCCACCCATGGCAGCGATCTCAAAATCAGCAAGCGCACCCCTGCAGGATTAGAGCCGTGCTCTGTGGGGTGTCCAGAGCCTGGCCTTTGGGAGGAAGGGCACCCGGGCTTCCCAGGAGGCAGTGGGCAGGTTGAGAGCTCCGCCCTCCAGTGAGCAGAGCCAGCTTATGAGGGTCATTGGAGTTTCTGTGGCAATGACACACACGAACCAGGTGTCTCGCCTGCAAGTGAGGATCTGCTATCCATCTGCTGTCTGAAGAATTGGCCAGTGGAAATTCTGTGGGGAGCATAGAAGCATGGTCAGTGACTGAGAAGTTAGTGAACAGAGCAGCACTGTGCTAGTCTGGGGAGACTAGAGAAACAAATTCATAGACACGCATATGGATATAAGGGAAAGGTTTATATACAAGAGGAATGGGACATTGAGAAAGCATCCCAACCCAGTCCAGTCCAAAGTCATAAGATAGATATTAGCCCACGTGTCCAAAATCAGTCTATAAAGTCTCCTTCCAACTCACGAAGCAAGCCCAATGACACCAGGACAATCACAGGCCAGTGGGTGCAGAGTCTTGTGTGTCCAGTGGCCGTAGAAACATCCTGGTTCTGGCAGGTGTTCTCTCATGGCTCCTCATTTCCAAGGCTCAGGGTCTACCAGCAGTGTCCGTTGGCAGTAGAAGCATGTCAGCGCTGGCAGGGGTCTCTCTGTGGCTCCTCCGGCTTCAGGAGTCTGGTTCCATCAGGGCAAGCCCATGTGACTTCTCCTCTGGCTCCCCTAGTTCCTAGGACACTGCCGTCTTGTAAGTGGAGTGTCTCCCAACAACTGGGGAGATGGTCTGTCTCTCATCTCCATGAAGGAAATATGTGAGACTTCCCAGAATTCTCAGAGAAAGCCATGCCCACACAGAGATCTCATTGGCTATCTCCAGATTGATAGGCTAGACTCCACCCCTACATTCCCAATCATGAAACTGACACATGAGTACATGACTGCCACAAGTACCTTGTCAGAGATGGTGAAAAAAGATGGGCGCCGCAGTCAGAAGGAAAATGTCAGCAGAAGAGCTGCCTCCTCAAAGAAGAGTCAGCACCTGGGACCCCTGTTAACTGACAAGGCAGGCATGGCTCAACATGAGAAGGGACCGCTTCACACACCAACAACTAGAGCTTGCAGTATCTGAAACATGAGTCAAAGAAACACGGATGTTGTGAAGTGGATGACATCCTAAAGAAACGAGCTAAAATGGACCGGCAGTGGCCGTTTTGAATCAGAAAGTCATATGGCTCGTGACGGGAAGGATAAGTGAAGAAAGAATGGCATCCCATCAAAAAGGACATTTCGAGACCCACCTTAAAGTACATTGCTGTCTGTGGTCAGGTAATGTCTATCCCCAAACAAGGACATCCAATCAATGGAACTATTGTTCAAATCTATGCACCGGCCCCTAAAGCCAGTAATGAAAACATTCTACCAGCAACTTTTTTTTTTTACATTCAGGCATCTTTTTATGAAATTTATCAAACATGCAATTAAGATGCATCAACAATTATTGGTGAATGGAATGCAAAAATTGGAAACAAAGAGGAAGGAACAGTAGTTGGAAAATATGGTCTTGGTGATAGAAATAAGGCTAGAAATTATGTGATAGGATTTTGCAAGACCAATGACTTGTTCATACCAAATATATTTCCAACAACATGAAAGGTGAATATACACATGGACTTCTGCAGATGAAGTACACAGAAATCATATTGACCATGTCTGTGGGCAGAGATAAGAGAGAAGGTCACTACCAGCAGCGAAAACCAGGCTAGGGACTAACTATGGAACAGAACACAAATTGTTCAAATGTAAGTTCAGGTTGAAGTTGAAGAAAATTCAATAAATCCATCAGAGTCAAAATATGATCTAGAAAAGTGGTTCTCAACATTCCTAATGCCTCAACCCTTTAATACAGTTCCTCATGTTGTGATGATCCCCCAACCATAAAATTATTTTTGTTGCTACTTCATAAATGTATGAAGTACTTTGGTCCTGCTATGCATCCAGTGACCCCTGTGAAAGGGTTGTTTACCTCCCAAAGGGGTGGCAACCCACAGGTTGAGAACTGCTGATCTAGAGGATATTCCGCCAGAATATTTAAAGACTGATGACCTGATGTGGATGAAATCAAGAATATTGTATGTGAAGAAAGAAAACAGTCACTGAAATGAAGGAAGGAAAGAAAATATCAAAGTGGATGTGAGAAGAGACCCTGAAACTTGCTCTGGACCATAGGGTGACTAAGACAGATGGAAGAAAGGATGGAGTCCAAGAGTGAATAGAAAAATCCAAAGGTCAGTTGGAGAGGACAAGCCAAATGTTATAATGAAGTGTGCAAAGAATTGGAATTAGAAAACCCAAATGGATGAAGACGCTCTGCATATCTGAACATGAAAGAATGGAGGGGGGATCCAAACCTTGAATTGCATTCTGGAAAGAGTCTGTGGACAAAACATTGACTGATGTGGGAAGCAGCCAAAGATGATACAGAATCACTACGCAAGTTTCCAAGGTACAGCACACAAATAAGAGTCTATCGTGCAGAAGGACGATAGCCGCGTCACACTGAGACCATTAGCCAAGACAAGCCTCCGGGAATTGATGGGACACCAATAGAAATGCTTTAACAGGCTGAAGAAGCACTGGAAGCACTCGCTTGTCTAGGCCAGGAAATTTGAAAGGCAGATACTTGGCCAAGTGATTGGAAGAGATCCATATTTGGACACGTACCAGAGAAAGGTCGCCCTACACAATGTATAGATTATACAGCCATATAATGAATAGCACATTAATTTTGCTGAAGATCATCTAATAGTGGGTATAGCAGTACCTTGACAGGGAGCTGCCAGAAGCTTGCACTGGATTCTAAGAGAATGGTGGAACAAGGACTAGCATTGCCGATGTCAGATGGATCTTGGCTCAAAGCAGAGACTAGCAGAAAGATACTGGTGGCATTTCAATAACTAGGTGAAGGCATTCAACTGTGGGGATCATACCAAACCATGGACAGTCTGGGAGAATGGGACTTTCAGAACACTTGGGGTCACGTTGAAACTGCACATGCATCAAGAGGCAGTGTGAAAACAGAATGAGGCAAAACGGTGTGGCTGGAAATCAGGAGAGGTGTTCATCTGGATGCTTCCTCTCACTCCATGAGGCCCATCTGTAGGCTGAGCAAATAGCCAGAGAAGCTGGATGGTATGAGGAATAACACAGCATCATTATGAGAGGCCCCATTGGTGAAGAACAAGGACTCCAGCCCTCAGTCTGGGTCACCGCTCCCTGTGCAGAAGACAGAAGTCCTCGCCACGAGACCATGATCAACAGAGAAAGGGTGGAAGTTGTCAAGGATTTCATCTTGCCAGCATCTACTGTCAGTACTCATGGAAGGAGCAGTCAAGAGACTAGTGTTTTCTTCCATAGCATCCAGCAGCAGGGCTGGGCTTCAGCGAGGGCCTGAACCACCTCCACCGATAGAATCACAAGAAACTCAAGAAACTCGCAGCCATCGGGTACTTCCAGCTCATCCTCATAGACCATAAAAGACAGCAGAATTGCTGTGGGTCTGTGACAACTGGACATCCCCTTACAGAAGGGTGGTGGGGAGGAGATGAGCCAGTCAGGGGCAGTGTAGCAACAATGAAACACACAACTCTCCTCTAGTTCCTAAGGGCTTCCTTCCTCTACCCCGCTATCATGATCCCAATTCTACCTTATAAATCCAGCTAGACCGGAGCATTTACACGGGTACAGATAGGAACTGGAAAGGCAGAGAATCCAGAACAGACGATCCCTTCAGGACTCGCGCTGAGAGTGGCGATACAAGGAGGGTGAAGGCAAGGTGGGGTAGAAAGGGGGAATAGACAACAGAAAAGTGGGTAATGGGAAACATTGAACAGTGTAAGGTATAGCAAAATCATAATAATTTCTAAATTATCAAGGGTTCATGAGGGAGAGGGAAGCAGGGAGGGAGGGGGAAAATAAGGGGCTGAGCCCAAGGACTCAAGTAGAAAGCAAATGTTTTGAGAATGATGATGGCGACAAATGCACAAATGTGCTTGACACAGTGGATCTGAGTATGGATTGTGATAAGAGGTGTATAAGCCCCAATAAAATGATTTTTTAAAAAAAGTAGCCACCTTGGGGAATCTCCGCGCATTTAAATCCTTGAGGGAGCAGAACATTTTCGCTTTCTCCTGAGGAGAAGCTGGCGGGTGCGAGCTGCTAGTCTTGTGAGCAGCAATTCAGCACGTGACCCCATATGCCTCCAAGGTTCCTCACACAACCACAGGGAGACAGGCCTGTGACACCCAGCCCGGGCACTGGGGCCAAACAGGATGCCTGCAGCCAAGGACACCGGGCTCTTCCACAGTGGCAATGTCATCGACCTTTGCTTGTCTCCCCCTCCCTCCCCAGCCAGGCCAGCACCAGGAAAAGACTGCAAGAACTTCTCCTTCCCAACGTGCACCTGGGCCACACAATGCCCATCAGCTTTCTGGTGGTCACTGATGGATCACGGCAATAGACTCGAGGGCCCTGTGCACTGCCAGGGATTCCTCTTCTAGGGTGACCTCATCGCCAAAACTCACCTGCAGGTGACCGGGTGCTACGTATCTAGGTGGCTGTGTGGTGGCACACAGCATTCACGTGAGGTGAGGGGCAGGGCTCAGCATCCACCAGGCCCCTGGCAGTTTCCCTGAGGCCAGCCTGAGGCCTTGGTGTGATCATAGCCTCATGATGATTCCACGGATAGTTTTCAGCCTTCCTGTAGAGGAGACCTTACAAGAACTCACCTCAAGATGATGCATTTGAAGGCACCACACTTTTGGTCACGGGAAGATGGCTATCCTGTGAAGTTGTGTGATTTCTCCTCCAAGTTCTTATCTGCCATTCAGCCACATGGGGTCATAGATGGGGAGAATCTAGGTATTCTGTTTAGATCAAAGATGTTCTTTGTAATGTCCTGGGCTAGGTGTATGGGCTTTAAGAGTGACATTGTGTCTTTATTTCCTCCACTGGGCACAGGTGATTGAGCTGTAAGAAATCACCCCGAAGCTGGAGTCTATGTCCTTGATATCAACTCTCACTCGGTCGCTGGCTTAGCTACCTGGTGCTCTCCAGACAGAACATGCCATAGGGGTGGCTTGAAGACCAGGAACACGGGGCTTGGTCAGAATGTGCTGCCCCTGAGTCCCAGTACACACACGTGAGTTTATTCCACACAGAACAAGCTCACCCTCTCTCTGTGACCAGAGGATGGCTGCAGTCAAGGCCTCTCTGGAATGTTCCAGTCTCAGGCCAATCAAACCTCAGCTCCCTGCTGGGCTGGTTAAGTTCCAGGCATTTAGGTCTGAGCTCAGAAAGGGACAGGGAGTGCATCTGGTACAGGCTCACCTGGGCCAGTTCTCTCAGTGGACCTAGGAGGATCACAAGGGCTGTGTTAGTCCGGGTAAACTAGAGAAACAAACTCATAGACACACATATGGATAGAAGGGTAAGGTTTATATATAAGAGGAATGAAACATTGAGAAAACATCTCAACCCAGTCCAGTTCAAAGTTCTAAGTCTGATATTAGCCCATATGCCCAATACCAGTCTACAAAGTCTCCTTCCAACTCACAAAGTCACAGGTGGGTGCAGAATCCCGGCGCTGGCAGGGGTCTCCCCAGAGCTCCTCGCTTCCAGGGCTCAGGGGCCATCAACAGCATCCAGTGGTGATAGAAGCAACTCAACACTGACAGGGCTCTCCACGTGGCTTCTCCAGCTTCAGAGGTCTTGTTTCATCAGGGTAAGGCTGTGTGGTTTCTTCTCCAGTTCCTCCAGCTCCTGGGATGCTGCCATCTTGTCTTATCCATAGTTCATTGTCTCAGAGACTGACTCCCAACAACTGGAGAGATGGCTTCTCATCTCCATGAGGAAAATACTGCGAGATTTCCCAGAAGTCTCAGGAAAAAGCTATGCCACACAGAGGCCTCATTGGCTACTCAATGGCTATCTCCAGATTAACAGACTACATCTCAATCATGAAATTGACATAAGCACATGACCGCCACAGGGGCCTACTGGGGAGAAGTTTTAAGAAGACTGAAAACTGTTTTGTGAGAAAGACATCTGAGACAGTTGTAGCACAGATTTATTTATTTATTACTTTAACCATAACAAAGCACTTGCTCATTCTCCAAGGAAATAGGGCTATCCCATCTGGGGCACCTTACACATCAGACCTACAGCGCTCATCTTAACACCTTGAATTTCCATTGGTTTCCATCACTACCACACGATGTTAAGAAGGAACGTGATTTGTGCACCTGGAGGGAGTGTCAGTCACACACCTGGAGTTCTTGCCGCAGCCAATAGCGGGCAGGGCTGGGGGAGGGCATGCCTGGGTGCCAGCTCCCTGCGGGCTATTTCCTTGGGTCCAGGTGGCAGGACTTTTTGATTCTCGGTCCTGCATACTCTCCTTGTTCTCAGACTGACAGTCCACGGTTCGAGGTAGTCCCGTGTCTGCTATCTTGTGGCTGTCCTGATCCTTGGCCTCTGGCTTCTGGCCTCTCTGTTCTCCTGCCTGTCTACCCCTTTCCAAGATGCCACAGGCACATGAGCAGGCCAGGACCCTCCCTGCCCAGGGATGGCCCCATTCTCACTGTTAAGGAAAACTTCTACTCTCCAAACAGGTCCTTCAGAAGTCCCCACCAAACAACCGCCTCTGGCTGATGTCCTAACTGGCCATGCCCCCGTGGGGCAGGCTGCAGCTGGGTCTTCCAGTCTTCACAGAAGCAGATGGCCAACCAGTCCCCCTGGGGCACACTGGGGATTCAAAAGGGCTCCCAGCAATCCCTTGCTCAGAGCCTCGTGGACACTGTGGCCTTGGCAGAGCTCCAGGTGGATCCACAGCCCAAGGAGAGCGCACTCTATGTGATGCCCCGGAAGGGAACCAGCTCCTGCTCCCCTGATTTGCCTCCTCTGAGGAGCATTCCTGAAGATAAGGCCCCCACCGGGGGGGGGAGAGCTTATGGGGGTGGATGAGGCCTATCTTGGGTGCTGTGGGTTGGTGCTCTGTGTGGAGTGGTGGGCCGGCGTGCAGAGACACCTTACCCCGCGCGGCACAGCTCCGGGTAAATTGTCCGTGGTATTGGGAACTCGCAGGTCGTTGACTATCCCAATTTAATTTGGGCAGCACAGGACATTTCTAATAATTAATACTGTAATAACACTTAATGATCTGCAGTCATGCAATCTGAAAATCGAGCTAATGGTGCAGTTTTTAGTGACTGCACAAACAGCAAGTTTTAAATGTGTCAAATGCTGCTATTTCAGCATCGCAATGCCAGGCGGGAGACCCTGCCCGTGGGCTCCGGCTGACCCCGACCCGCGCCTAGAAGTGGGGCAGCGGCAGTGGACGCGTCTCAGGGGACGGGCTGTGCATGGGGAAGGAAGTGGAGGCGGAGGGTTTGGGGGAGCTGAGGGCTGGCGTTCCCTCCAGATGGGACACAGTGGAAAGCTGTGATGGGAGCCACCAGAGAGACTGCAAACGAGGAGCAAGATGGGAGAGACTCTTCCAAACTCCATTAGGAAGGAATTAATATTTTGGAGGCCTGCCCAGTTGGTAGCAATGTTTTCATTAACCTTACCCACTGCCGATCCCTCTGTTCTGTTTGGCCCAAGCCACACTGTGTTCTGAGAGCTTGTCCACAGCAGCTTGTCTCCTGCTCTGCAGGAGAGGTCCCAGTGGCCCGCTGGCCTAGCTTGAGGTCCGGGATTCTGCAGTTGTCAGAGCGAGGACCCTCACGGGTACAGGTCAGACCTGGGTTGCTGAAAAACCTTGATAGTCTTTAAATGGGTCACCATTTAAACTCGCCCTGATCTCTCACCCCTAGGATTTATTTTTAGAAACTTAATCACCGATAATTATTCTTGAAAAAATGTATTTAGACAGAGCCAGGAGATTCAGTCACCACACACCCCAGACCAGGGTGGGGCCTCAGGAGCTGAACTCCCGATGTGGGGGGCCAGGAAGTAGGCTTCTCTGGCTGGTCCTGCCATCAGCCTGTCACCTCTGCGGTCCTGTGGCCACAGCAGCAGACGTAGGTCTGTGTGTTGGTAGTTACACAGGAATGGCGGATCTCAGCCCCTCAGGGAGGTGCAGTGTCCCTGACAAACGCTCCCCAGGAGGTCCACAGACAGTCTCTGCTCCTGGTCTTCCCCAGCATGTCCTCACGCCAGGAGACCTGCATGCCTTCCTAGGAGCTGTAGCACAGCAACACCGAGCATTCCACGCGTGTCCATCTCTGTGCCCAGTGATCGGTCTCGGCATCCCTGCGGGCATGGCTGACTGCAGGGCCAGCGGCTTGAAAGCAGCAGCTGTGCCACGGGAGAAAGAGCAGGCTTCCTGCTCCCCTAAAGTTACAGCCTCAAGGGTCAGTTCTTCTCGGTCCTGCAGGGTCACTGTGATCGACATCAGCTCCTTGGCAGTGACTTTGGTTGTGCTCTGTTGGTGCAAGGGTCCCACGAAGTCCTGGGAGGTCCTGGCTTCAGTCCACTGACCAGTGTGAGTGCAGCTAGTGATGTCTGCAGGCCAACTGACCCTCGGGGCAGGACTTGATGGGGACTCTGCCATTTCAAACAAATGCTGGCAGGATCCAGGAGGAATCCCACCCCCCGTACTTCCACCACTCCCTGTTTCTGGACCCTGGATCTAGAACTCCAGAGTGGCTTCACAGGAGACTCAGGACCCCATGGGCAAGGAGGAGCCTCCACTGTCTTCTTCCAGGTCCCTGGGTGCTGTGTTGGTGCCTGTGCATGCATGGCCTGAATGAGGCCACTGGACTGGCCTGGAGCATGCCTTCCACAGATTAGCTTGGTGAGGCATTCTCCATGCAGCTAGAAGCTCCATGAGTCCACCTGGCCAGCTGGGTACTGGGCAAGACGAAGCCCATCAAATAGCTGGTGATCAGCAGAGATCACCGAGCTTGGCACAAAGCCACCTATGGGTCCGGGCTGGGGAGATCCTGAAGTCCACCGTCTCCCTCATGAGAAGGAGCTGACGAGTCCACCAGAAATGGAGAGCGTGTTCGCTTGCAGACAGGGCCTGCCCACCAGGCTGGGTAAGGAGGAGGCCAGCGTCCATCGGAGTTCCTCCTACCGAGCAGACCAGACCACCCAGCCCCTCCCCTGCACCCAGGCCCACACAGCTGCAAGTCTGTGGGCGAGACAGAAAGTGGATTCCGTGCCCCCCCCCCCCCACACACACACATCCGTAGGCCTAGGATGTGCTAGGGCTATTCATATAGATTTCTTCAAGGACCTGTTCTATGACGTGTGCTTGACCTTTCTTTAGAGCAGCTGTTCTCAACCTGTGGGGCATGACCCCTTTGGGGGTCAAACAACCCTTTCACAGGGGTTTCCTAAGACCATCAGAAAACACCTATTTCCCATGGTCTTAGGAACTGAGACACCACTCCTCTATCCGTCTCTAGGCAGGTCCACTCACATGCAGATAAGCTGACCTGGCGAGAGAGAAGCTATCTCAACCTTCGCACGTTGGTTTTTTTATGCATACTAACCCAAAGTGTAGCAATGTAGTTTACTGTTATATTATGGCTGTTACCCATGCTACACAATGCTTCAAGACAAAATTTCATTTATTTGTAATTAGAAATAATTATTTTACAATTTAATTACATATTGTTTTAATGATGTTCAGAAATTTGTAACCACGAAAATACATCCTGCCTATCAGATATCTCCATGATAATTCATAACAGTAGCAAAATTACAGTGATGATGTAGTGAAAGTAATGTTATGGTTGGGGGATTGCCACAATACGAGGGACTGTGTTATAGGGTCATGGCATGAGAAAAGTTGAGAACCACTGCTTGAGAGGGCATTGGCCTTTCTGGAATTCCCTGTGGAATCCTTTCACTTCCTGGTTTCTTCCCCGGGCTGCTGAGATGTCACGTTCAGGAGCATGTGCAAGAGGCCCTTGGGACGTCACTCTGAACAGTTGTTCCTCCTTTCTTGTCTTCTGGGTGACTTTTGGCTCTCCCAGTCTGATGTCCTCAATGTCACCCACAGCTTGCCAGGCTTCCGTCTTTGATGTCCAGTGCATCAGATCTGTCCTGGAGGTGCCCAAGGGTCACGGCCTTCAGCACAGATGACAACTCTGATGAGAAGACCCAAACCCTCACAACTGGACTGACAGGTCAGCTCTATGATGCACAAAGGGGAGACAGGAGGTGTCACGGATGTCACCTTGCTTGGATCCCCCATCAAGGCTTGCATTGAGTCCATTGGCTGAACAAGGCCTGGTGGCAGTGTGGAGAGCAAGGCTGTCACTTGGTGGGTGAGGGTGTCTTCTTAGTGGCCTCACATGTGCGTGAGAGTTGGACGGTGAGTCAGGGAAAGCAGCGATGCATTTGCGTGTGGTGCTGGTGGGGACACCTGGATGAGCTGGCGTCTGCGTGGGCAGAGCAGCCTGAGGTTCCTTGGAAACAGGTATGCTGAGTGTCCATCTTTGCTGCGCCGCTCCTTGTTCTCAGGAAAAACCTGCCTCTGGAGACAGGCATCGTGCTGGGTAAAGGTCAGGGGCGCTGAAACAGGGAGATCTTCAATGGGACCCGATGACATCGTGACTGCAACAATGAGCCTGGGCCTGATGGTGACATGGGCAGGGTGGTGTTTCTCCATTCTGCCTGGCTTATGTGAGTGCTACGAGGTTTCCTGGAATCCAGCCCCACCACCCTCCGATGAGCGGCATCTATGTTCTCCACCCTCACAGCGGCACAGGGGCTTTCTGGTTGCTGTATGGCTGGAAGCTGGGCAGCTGGCAGCGCATGGCCCAGCGGGGTCCCTTGGGGTGGACTTGTCTCTGGGGAGCCTCCAGACTGAGGGAGATAGACCCAGGGATCCAGTTCTGAAAGCAAACCAGTGTAAGCTGCAGGAACCACCCAAGAATGTTGCCCATCTAGACAGAAACACAAGCCTCCTCTCCCCACCCCCAGCAGGGATGGCACACTGGGGCCACAGCAGCCCCAGAGATGAGCTTGAGTGGCCACGGGTGACTTGGTCCTGCTGCACGAGGTGGCCTGTCTCCTTCACTCATGTGTATGTTCACATATCACAGACAAGTGCTTACAGGGAAGGAAGGAGTGCTCATGGGCTCTGGGCTATCTTCCTGAGTATAATGGACATGGACCATCTCTACTCAGCCCCACCCAGAGCCTGCTATACCTGCTGAGACTGACTCCTAAGGGCCCCAGTGTCCAGCACTGACTGGCAATGAGAGATGCCGCAGGGGACGTCCTTTCCCCAGGGACAGAGACTGACTCTCTCTGAACCACACCAGTCCCAGGACACAGGGCTCAGAGTCAAGGTTCATCCTGGACTCCAGGATCAGGTCCTGGAGGCTCCAGGTTTCTGCACCTGGCATAGTCTGGTGAGTGGCAGAGAAACGGAACACTGGGCTCTCATTGCAGTCACTGTGGCCTTTAGTCCAGGTGAAAATCATAGCTGTCTGTCTACTGTCAGAGCAGCCTTGGCGGTGAGGTGTGAGCATGACTGAGGCCAGGGTCTGTTTCCCCAGGGACAGACACCATGCCCCTCACAAATGACCCACAGGACAGGAGTCCTGCTTCACAGTGGTTAACCAAACGCGGGCATGTCTAAGCCCTCAGCTGCTCCATGGAGAAAAGAAAGGCCATTAGACCCCTGACCCTGGGGCCAGGGACCCTGGCTAGTAAGGACCCTTTGAGTCCAATCTCCGGACAGCATGGAGTTATTGCTGCTTTAGCCACACTCTTCTGGGGACATACATTACCACCCAATTTGACAGATGAGGTGACTGAGGCTAAGGTGGACCAGGCAATCAATTAATGCAACTTGTCGCCCCTTCCCCCCACCTGAGAGCAGACAACTTCTCATAGTTGTGCAAGATGGGTGACTGTGGTGGTGGTGGTGGGGGGACAGCACGTGTCCTCCGGACCATGCTGGGTCCCCATGGCTCTATGGCATTGGTCCCAAACTCAGTTGGACCATGACCCCAATTCAGGAAAAACAAAAACAACCAACAACTCAGCAGGCCCCCTGGCAGCTGAAAATGTGTCCCCTAGTCCATCATCTGGCCCAAATTGAAGGCATCTGCTTCTGCAGCCTGCCTGGGGCAGTCACATCAGTGCCCCTACTTTGGGAAACAGGGGTATAGGGAGAATACCTGCTGGTCCCTCTGTCCCCAGGAGTCTGGTGGATGCACCTCCACTGGCCTTGCTCCATCAAAGCACACCACTGGAGGGGTCAGGCCCTCACTCAGGTGACCCTGTCCCATCCCTGAAGGCACCTTCACAGGGAGGCCATCACCCCGGGAAGGTATGCTCACAAGGTGTGTCAAAGCTGCAGGATTTCCTTGAGAAAATCACCCCCCTCCCATACTTGCTGGTGGGGCTGTCTGCCCACTCACAGCCCAGGCTGGCTGCTGGCTGGGTGCATTGCAGTCACAGCCACACTCAGCCATGTTTCCCCAGCTCCCCACTGCTCCATGACCATCCCCACCCCATCCCCCTAGAGGGAACAGGTAAGGACAGGGCTGTCCTGCCCCAGAAGCAGAGACAGTGCGGACCAGTGGTGAGAGCCCATGCCACCCCGAATGCGCACACACACGCGCGCACACGCACGCACACGCACGCGCACATGCCTGGCAGTCACAGGCTCTTTCCCACCCACCAGCTGTGAGGGGCCCGGGGGTCTGCTCTTGGCCAGGGGCTGCTTCAGCCATCACCCACTGTCCAGGGCTGTCACAGAGCTGTGCAGCCAGCCACTCTTCCCCCTCCTCATTCACAGCTTGCCCGTCCTGCCCTTGGGGCAGAGCAGGCCTGGCCAGGACGTGCGATCCCTGAAGCCTGGTCATGCAGGCAGAAGTCCCTTCATCAGGAGCAACGTAACCGAGACTGGATTCTTCACACTTTCAAACAGAAAACTCCAAGACATTTCTCCTTCGAGCTCTGAGCACCCCGGGAAGCTTCCTCACCATAATGCAGGAACGTGGCGATGGAGGGTCCTTAATCGAGCTACTTGCTAACTGGCTGATCAATGTGGATTCTACGAAGAAACAATATTTATTTGCATGGAATAAATTATGGGTGCATGCATGGCTTTAATTGAGTATTGTGCAGCTTCAAAGGGGCTACTTGTCAGTGTCTGGAGCTTCCAAAGCCTAATCGGTGGTCAGGCTGAAGTACGGTTGTGGAAGGGAGGTCAGGTACCTAAGCACATTTCTAAGAACTGTGCAAAAATCCAAACCCAGCCGAACCAGCACAAACCGAACTGAACCAAACCCAAACAGCAGAGACAGAGATGTCCCCAGCTTCCACATCTGGACCATGATGGGAATCAAGTCTGGTTATTTGTAAGCCGCAAGTAAGGGATTTTAGAATTTTGTGTTTCAGTCTTGAAAGAATTGCTCTGTCGGTAGAAATAATAACTTAGAGCTGATATTTTGAAAAGACTTATAGCTGCAGAGCTCTGAAAAGTGTGTGTGTGAGTGTGAGTATGTGTGTGTGAGTGTGTGAGAGTGTGTGTGTGTCTATGTGTGAGAGTGGGTGTGTATGAGTGTGAGTGTGTGTGTGAGTGAGTGTGAATGTGTGTGTGTGTGTGTTCCCTAAAAAGAACTTCAGGTCACACAAACCCCTTTGCTATTGTTTTCAGGTTGCTTTCAAGGTGTGATCAGAAAGTATTTGTAGTTCAACTAGTCCCAAGTGCCTGTCGGGTTTGCTCGTGGAGGGTAATTTTAGAGTATCTTCCCACAAAGAGTGAACAGCTTAGATGTGTCCTCAGTGCTCAGGTGCTAAAAACAATGCCTCGGGAACACGCAGCTGATGGTGTGTGCTTATCAGGAGCATGCGGCCAGCCGGCCGGCCTAGGAGAAGGGACGCACATTGTTAACCACGGGATGCTCTCCTTCGGCTCCCACACCAGCTTCTCCTGGATCCCCACCTTCCCATTGTGTCCCCATTCCTTTGAAAACGGTGGTGCTTTTAGAATGTGCTCGCCCACACAAACAGCCTCGAGGTCTATATCTTTCCTGTGGAGATTTGTGGGTGGATGTTCCCTGTGAAACCTCTGACCCCAAGGTGAGGTGGAGATATTGGCTGATTTGATTTGGTGTCAATGATTCTGGAAGTGAGGCTTCCAGAAGACGGGGGTGGGGTGGGGGGGCTTGTACTTGTTTAAGTCTGGGGTGCTACCAGCTTTGACACTCAGACGACAAGGACACCTTGGTGAAGTGGACAGGTGTGCCAGGTGAGTGGACGTCACCTGTGAGTGGTGTTTGAGTTGGGTCGGAGTGGGCAGGGTGATTCCAACTTGACGCCTCATGACTGAATGTACCCACATCTTGCATGGGATCCCACCCTTGGGTCATCCTGGCAGGCGCTCTGCCCCCATCTGTGCCAGTGAGGACACTGGTGCCCTGCTCTGCTTAGTAGGAGCCACACAGGTCCTCCCTCAGCAGGTGACAGGCAGTTGGCCACGGGTCCTCAGAATGCTCAGCAGTCAGTAGTGACCTGGTGCTGTTGTTGTGCTCGGGGCTGCTCAGAAGAGCCTCTGAGTCCTCTTTCTCTGGAACAGGGCAGGGTAGGGAGGGGCAAGGGGCACTTAGGACTTATCTCTGAGCCTGAAGACCTAGTGCAGCTTTAAGACCTGAGCCTCCAGGATGGCCCCGCCCGCTAGGGAGGGCTGAGGGCTGGGAGACGGGGAGCTTGCTCAGAAAAACCCTGCCTGGGCAAGGTCCACTTGGTCTGCTGGCTTTGGAGCTGGAGTCAGTCAGTCCATATCTCCTGGGACCAACCAGAAACTGTGGGCATGGCAGGCTAGGTTCTGCCCAGCCCTGGAGAGCAGAGTCCAGCTCAGAGACAGGTTCCTGGACTCACAGGACATCTGCTACCCAGGGAGGGATGGCTCTCCTCGGGCTGTTGCAGGTAGGAGAGAGGGGCTATATCCCTCAGACGCCTCTATGGACCTCCTGCTCTACCCGGGATTCCGGGTCCACCCTGCTCATCATGGTGGCATCCCGGAGAACCTGCCTGTCCTACTTTCTGGCTGGTCTTAAGACTTGGACCCCTGAGGTGTGTCCCCCCCAGACCTTCCTCCACTGGGAATAACGTCTCTTTTGCTTCTTTTCCGCCTGTGCTCCTGGGGCCTGGGTGGGTTCCGGCTTTGGAAGTGGTCCTCTGATATCTCCTGCTGGAGTCCGGTGGGGTCCACTGCTGCCCCAGCCTGGCCTTGTGGGCGGGGATGTGGCCACGGAAAGCCCTCCTTTGTCAGCACCCTTATCTCCCTGTCAGAGCCCCAGGCAGTCAGGAGGGACACGCCACGGGGCCACACACCTCCTCTCTGGGCTGCAGCCCGGCCCCCCCGGCAGCCGGTCCCAGCCCTGTGGCGGGGAGAGGCCCTCTCACGGTGATTACGGAGGAGCTGGGTGGGGGTTCACCCAGCTCAGGGTGACAAGCCGCCTGACATATTGTCATTTATCATTGTACACTGGGCCTGTCACCGAGTGAAACCATTTCAATAAAAAAAAAATTCTGCATGAAATGACTTTGCTGGCTTTTGTGTGTGCTGCCCTGCGCCTCTCCTTCCCCTTCCCTGCTTCCTGCTCCTGTTCTCCTCGTGTTTTTTCAAATTTTGGCTGTGAAAGGTACTTAATGTACCAAAAACAATTTGTGCAGACATTATTTTCCCCATTGAGAGGGAGTGCGCCTCGCCGAGGTCTCCCTTATCTAACTGTTGCTAATACATTCTCACGCTGGGTTCTTATGGCTTCATTTTACAGTTGAGGGGCCTCCTCCGCCGCATGCTGAGCGGGAAATGGGACCGCCTCGCTCGCGCGGTCCGCAGAGTGCAGTCACGGGAACAGCACGGCACAAGACAGGCGCACCGGGACCGCCTTCGCCCCCCTCAGACAGGCGCCCGGGAGACTCCTGTCCCCGCCAAGCTGGGTGCAGGCTGCCTGCGGGGGTGAGCCTGGGTAGGCGGGCCTAGCAAGGCTGAGGACAGGCCAGTCTCAGCCCTGGACTCTGCGACCCTGCCCGGTCTGCACGTGGCTGAGGGGTGCTGTGAGAGCAGTCTGACCTCAGGCCTGGCACGTCTTGCTGAATGGGGCTTTGCTGGGGGTCCAGGGCGGATGGGGGGGGGGTGGGGGGTGGGGCATGAAGGCTGTGGAATGCTTTTACTGGACAGCTGAGGGGCAGAGCGGTCTCCAGGTCCTGTTTTCCACGTTGACAACTCCTCGGTCTGCTATGGGCTTGCCTTTAGGTACAGAGGGGCGGGCGGGGAGGGGGTTCTGCGGATATCCCTCAGAAAGGAGCACCGTTGCCCTACCTGGCCTGGCTCTGTGCACTGTGCAGTTTCTCCTCTGTAGGGAGACAGTGGTGGCTGACCACGGGTCGTCTGGGGCTGTCCCCAGCTGGCTGCTGCCCCACTCTGACACCAGCCTATAGAACTGGCGTGCTCGCTGCACCTTAGAGCTCACCCTCAGGGGGGTTTGTGCAGGGTGCCAGGTGCTAACTCCAAGTTGGGGTGGCTTCAAAGACAGATGCCGGTGTACCAACTTCATTTCCTCTGTACCCAAGAGTCTATGATATCTGCCCAGCCCATCGCTGGCCAAGCATAGCTTGTCTTCTCCCAACTGGGGCCAGTGTGGAGAGGTGCAGGGCCCAACTGAATCTCTGGAGACTGAGGGTCACATTTCTGCGAGGGGCGGCCAGAGGGCGATGCTGACATCCAGGACCCCACACTTTACAGATAGAAGCCCCGTGGGATTTCTTCTCTTCGCTTCATTATGAGGGGCTGGACTGTCAGGCCTTTCTTCCACAGTGCAGCCTATAGGCGCCAGTCACCACCTCTGGGTTAGCGGTCTGGACCAAACATAAGCCGTCAGCCTCACCAGGCTCCTCCTGAGAGGGTCTGTTGGGTCCTCTCTCTGATGGCTTGTACTTCCTTTACCAAATAATCATGCTATGGATGGGCAGCGCAGTGGGCTGAGCTTAGAGAGGGCACCACACATTAGTATTCACCCCACACCTCCCTCCCCGACTGCTCGAGCAGAACATCAGCTGTCTGCTCCCATCAGGACAGACAGACTGTGACAACCCCCCCCCCCCTCCGACCACCATGGCAGTCCACTGCTGTCCTGTGGGGTTGCCGTGAGTGGCAGCAGTGTGTGGTTTGGGTTTCACAACTGCTTCCACCAAGATCCACAAGCTCAGCAATGTCATGTCCTGCAGCACAGTGGGGTCCACTCCACGGCAGTGTTCTGTTTGCATTTCAGAGCAGTCCAGCGCACCCTGTGGGGTCTCTCAGGGAAGCGGCCTTTCTCCCGAGAGGTCCTGGTTGGTCAGAAACAACTAATTCCCAATCAGCAAGCACGCGCTATACCACCTTGGCATTGGAGAAAGGCAGTTAAGATGATTGCACATTCAAGAGCAGAGGAAGCGAACACCAATGTTTTTAGAGCGCCCTTTAGAGACCAGTCCACTTACTGGAACCAGGAGTACAGCCACCAGTAAGCCAACCATGGCCAGCTAGAGACCGAGCACTAAGGCTAGGGACGCTAACATAAAACCCAGTGCCCAGTGGGATACCCGACCCCACCCGCTTATCGCCCAGCATCCACCTGATGGTAGCGAGTGCAAGGGGCCTGGCGGTCCAGTGGACCCAGAGCTCAGCATTGTGGCTGTCAGTTCAGCCCTGGCTTATCTGAAGGAGCAAGACGTCGCAGTGTCTCCACCAACATGTACAACGTGGGGATCCTGTGAGCGATGAGGAAAGGCTGAGTCAGACCGGTTCCCAGGCTGGGGACTTTCTTGAGCCATGGAAGCAAGGTCCCCGGTGGGGTGGGTGGTCTGAACTCTAGGACCAACCCCAAGGTTCAGAGTTTGGCCCCACCCAGCAATGCCATGGAAGAAAGACCTGGCTGGTCTGGTGGCAACAAGAGCTGCTGGTGAAGGTACAGTGTCCAGGGAGCAAGAACGAACCCCAGGGTCACAGGATGTGCTTCAGGTGGCCAGTGTCCCCCTAAAGTCCATGAACTTCGGATGCAACCTTTTCCGGAGATTGGGTCTCTGGAAAAAGGAGGCTTGGATGATGGCTGGATAAGCTGGCCCTGCATCCAATGAGAAGTGTTCTTCTAAGCAGAGGGGCCTGCACACAGTCACACGGGGAGGAATGGAGTTGGCTGAGCTAAGGGCAGACGTTCCTGGTGTCTCAGGGAGGGGTCCTGGGACTCCCTGAGTCCCCAGAGAATGCCTTGTGTTTGTGATCAGCCAGTGTGGCATCACATAGGGAGGCAGCTGTGTGTTGGGAGGGACATGTAGCCTGTCGCCCCGAGTCTTGATGACTTGGTAGCTGAAGCAGAGCCAGATCTGTTCCATCAGACAGACTGCGGGTCTGTGCTATGACCACAGAGGGCCGTAAAGAGACAGCAGCAGTACTGGCCCATGTTCAGACAGTTGAGCTGGACCTGCCTATGGTGAATATGCCCCCATGATGTGCCCGTGTCAGAGAGCTGTAAGCTGTGCAACCCCAGGTGCTCAGAGCAAGACTTTGCATAACCACCACCCAGTCACCTGGAGAAGCTGCTCAGCCAGTGGGCCCAGGTGGCTTGCGATTCAGCACTCCAGCTACGCCCTGACTGACCCCCAGCTCTCGGCCCACAGGCAGGCCCTGAGGAGCAAGGGTGTAAGCAAGCGCCGGTCTGTGAAATGCGTGTTCTGTGCCCATCACCAAGCAGTGCTTGTTGCTCAGTGAAGGGTCTCATCACTTGGCCAGGGATTTTCATGTGGACCCTGGAACACCAGGCTGCACTGGACACTATCTCACCCGCTCCGTGGGCCTCTCCAGCCCCGCTTCACAGCGGGTGTCTCAGAACCTGTTGTTTGCAGAGATTCCACAAGAGGTCAATGATAATCTTCATAAATCCACGACTCCACTCTGTTATTCAGCACATTTCAATGCAACTCACACACTTAGAAAAACAGCACCCATCGAGATTCTGAGCAGTAGGGGATTTACAAAACCCCTCCAATTGTAGGCAGGTTGAACAACAATGACAATAGGGACTGGAGTCGTGCCAGGCTGCAACGTCAGCATGTCCTGACGAGGCCCCCAGCAAGGGCCCGTTCTGTCTGGAGGATGAGCTATGGCACACTTGACACCAGACATGCGGCTAGGAGCCATTTATGCCCACATGCCTAAAGATCTGCCCGTCTCATGTCCTTTGGACCTGTGTCAGGAGAGACTGGTCTCTGGAGAGGCCATCATGCTTGATAAATAGAGGGACAGTGTCAGACAGGAAGGTGCTCGATAAGACAGACAGGTGCAGTGGCTACCGTGATGGCTTCACCTGACTATGATGGGGAGGTGGGCGCAGTGCCCTGGTCTGTGCGACACGGGCACACTCTGAGCTGGAACCAAATTGGCACACCTGACAACAATGGCAAGAATCTGTTCTGGAGCGGGGGGTGGGGCTCCATGAATGGGGGTCCTGAGTCCAACCTCCCCTTTTCCCTCAGCTCCCCTTCCTGGAGAACAGGGCCAGTCCTGCAGCTTTCCCTGGGAGTCATGGCGGCATGCTCTGTTGTGCAAAAGGATATTAAATACTAAGCTCCCTGTGGCCATGACATCATCTTCTGTCAATTTGAGCGAAGGCGTGGAGTCTAGCCCATCAATCTGGTCATAGCTGATGAACCCTCTATGTGGGCATGGCCTTATCCTGAGAATTCTGGGAAATCCTGTCTTCCCACACCAGTACTGAGATACTTCTAATGCCATTGGATCCACAAGACCTTCCACCCACTGGTCTGATCCAACAGCCATATGTAGTATGTACGTAGGTCTATTCTAGAGTCAGGGGGAGAAGGCTATACATAGCTAAGAAAGTTTCACTCAGGTGATCAAGCCCCCTGATGGACTCTCAGGTGTCCGAGTCAGTTACCAGGTGCTGCATTTGTTGTTTGGCACCTGCTCACCAACTTGGGATCCAAATATAGAAGGGCATGTTAAACCCCCCGTGATACATCTGGGCTTGAATCACGCCCGGGCAGGAGATGGAACATGATGATGAAGATAGTGCCCTTTATATGGAGTGCGTTCTCTTCAAGATCTGTCTCCCAGTCAATGTAGTCCTGAATCCAAGCTATACCCTGAGGGGGTGGGTGACTAAAGACCCAATATCTCAGTCCCTTTTTCTAACTGTTCTGTCCTATACCATGCTGTTTGGCAGAGTAATGGAAAATTCAAGAGTCATAGGGGCTCTGCGTAGCACTGATGGCTTAGCACTGAGCTGTGCTGTTGGCCCTAAGGTGGGCAGTTCAAACCTCCTAGCCATCCTTCGGGGTAAAATGAGGCTTTCTGCTATCAAGATGGGCAGAGTGGGAAACCCACAAGGGTAACGCCACTCTATGCCACAGACCCACTATGAGCTGGAATGGATACAATGGCTGTGAGTTTGGTTCTGTTGGTCTCTGAGGAGCCTGGGTAGCACAGTGGGTAAAAGCTATCTGAGAGGTTGGTGGTTCAAAGCTACCACACTCCCTGGGAGAAAGCGGACACCATCTCCTAGAAAGATCACATATCTGACACCCATGGATTAACTCACTCCACCCTGTAAGGCTGTTCTTAGAGGGAATCAACTTACACAGGTTTGGCAATATGGACTCTGATGACCCACATATATAATAGACACTTCTCACAATTGTTTTTCACAAAAGTCATGAAGATCTAAGATGACGCATTGGAGACATGGTGCAGAAATTATGCCGGATTTGACCCATGACCCTGGGGCACAGCACTAAGGGTGTGCCACCAAGCAGCTAGGGAACAAATTCATGACGTCCTCGGGGAATACCAAGGAATGGGCTTTGGAGCCAGAGCATGGCACCCCATTGAACTTGATTGGAAAATACCCCTAAAGGTGAACAAACAGACCTGGAGCTTTCTATAACCTTTGTGTAAGCTTTTCTTTTGTAGCTTTGTTTGCTTCTGTTATTTTGTTTTTCTCTGTCTCACTGCAGGTCTATCTAAATAAAATAGGAGGATTAAACAATCCAGGAGAGAAAGCAATGGGACCAATGGTCATGGGGGAGAGTTAAGAGAGGGGGAGGTGGAAGAAAGGAAGGGGGAGGCAGGAAAAGGTAGGAGGCTGCCAACCATCCCAAAGACAAGGGAACAACAAGTGATCTAAAATCGATGGCAAGGAGGGTATAGGATGCCTGTCAGGGCTTGATCAAGGGTAGGGTATCTGAGAGGAAATACTGAAACCCGAATGAAGGCCAAATATCATAAAGAGATAAGAGGAAAGTAAAAGGAAATGGAGGAAATAACTAGGTGGCAAAGAACATTAATAGAGGTCTAAATATATGTATGTATGTATGTAAATATATTTATGTATAACAATAGGGAAATAGATCTATGTACATACATGCATATGTTAAGTATTAAGGTGGCATATGAACATTGGTCCTTGACTCAAGTACTCCCTGAAAGAACACTTTGTTCTAATAACTTGGCATTCTGTGATGCTCACCAACACACTCTCTGAAGGCAAAGCGGGTGCATAAGCAAATGTGGTAAGGAAAGCTGATGGATGGTGGCCAGCTATCAAAAGATATAGCATCTGGGTTCCTAAAGGTCATCTAGCTGAGAATCAAGAAATCCCACATGTAAGGAGCACATCAGCCTCTGTGATCATGAGGTGTCAATAGGATCAGGTTTCAGGTCTTAAAGACCAATAACAAAAAAAATCATATCAATGTGAATGAGGGGAGCATGGAGTGGAGACTCAAAGCCCATTGGCAGACAATGGGACACTCCCTTACAGAAGGGTCACAAGTAAGACACAAGTGACTCAGGGTGCAGTATAGCACCAATGAAGCATACAACTCTCCTCTCACTCTTTATTGCTTTCTCCCCCTTCCCGCAACTGTCATGACCTAAATTCTACTTTACAAATCTGACTAGACCAGACCATGTACACTGCTACAGATGATAACTGGAAACAAAGGGAATCCAGGACAGATAAAACCTTTAGAACCAATAATGGGACTAGAGATACCAAGAGGGGAAGGGGAAGGTGGGAGGAGAAAGGAGGAACTGATCGCAATGGTCTACAGATAACCCCTCCTAGAGGATAGACAACAGAAAAGGGGGCAAAGGGAGATAGTGGTCAGTGTAAGACATGGGAGGAAAGTGACAAATTATCAAGTGTTCATGAGGGAAGGAGGGTGGAAGAGATGAGGGATTGATATCAAAGGCTCAAGAAGAAAGAAAATGTTTTGAAAATGATGGTGGCAATATATGCACAAATGTGCTTGACACAATGAATGACTGCACGAATTGTGCTAAGAGCTATAAGAACCCCAAAAATATGATTTAAAAAAAAGATAATGCAAAACAGTATAAAGAATGACAACATATTAAAGCATTTCTACCACCCCAAATTACATATTACTTATATATTTCATCACCTTCTATTTTTTCTTAAAGAAAAGACACTCATCGCTTTTATTAGAATGTATACTTATAATTATAAATCATTCATAAGAGACAGCAATATAAAATTATAGAAAAATACTAAAATTATATTAAGAAATAATCTTCATTAATATTAATGAAAATTATTTCAAATGTTTGTCTGTGGGTAGGGAGAGGTCTTGCAGTTGTTTTATGGAAAGCAGGTATCACTTTTAATAAAGTACAAATTAATTTGGGGGGAGTTAAGGAGCCCTGATGGTGCAGTGGTTAAGTGCTTGGCTGGTGGAGAGAGGGTAGCTGTGGAAGCTCACTAGCTTTCTGTGGGAAGAATGTGTCTCTCTGTCTCCATGAAGATGCCCATCATGGAAAACACAGGAGGTGGTTCTATAGAGTCTCACACAGTCACAATGAGTTCAATCCACTCAATGGAAAAGGATTAAGTCATTGAAGGGTCCCTTGGAAAATAAGTACATGTTCATCTGATGCAAGAGTAGCTATTTCCTGAAAGGTTTCTATAAAATTCAGGACATAAACAAGGACTCACCTTGTTGTTGTGAGAAATCATTGAGTTGGTACAGAGTAACCCCCCCTATCCTCCACCCCCCCGTACAAGAGAAGGACACACTGCCCGGTCCTGGACGTCTTCACTCTCACTGTTAGTGATGTGGAAGCTCCTTGCTGGAGCCACCGTGCTCCACACCAGTCCATCTCTTCCAGCCTTCCTCTCTCTTGAAGACCCTCCACGCTCCTGCGACGATTCTCTTCTGATGGTGTGTCCAGAGTAGAGGTGATGAAGTCTTATCATCCTTGCTTCTAAGGAGCACTTTGGTTGAAATTCCTCAGAGACATTTCTTCTTCCAGTCGTTCTTGGTGCTGTCAATAGTCTTGTCAGCACCATAATGTGAAGGCACCAGTTCATCTCTGGTCTTCCTTATTAACTGCTCATTTTTCCTACACATGAGAGGCGATTGAAAATATCACACTGGGAGGTGTGAAAAAAAAAAGAAAATAGCACACTATGGCATCTCCCAAAGGCCACACCAGAAAGACATAATATGGAAGCCTGACTGAATGAACTGGATCCTACCATAAAACTACCCACAACCTTTGAACTTAGGGCAGAAATTCCTTAATGACTGAGGAAACAAAGGTTGATTATCCCAAGACTGTAGGGATGGCGGTTGCTGGACCTTGAGTGGCAACCCTGGCTTAGTGGGCATCCAATGAAGCAGAACCTGGAACCCCCTTATGTTCAATGTCTCCATATGACCCTTGTATTAATATGACAGATATTAATCTAATTAGCAAGAATCTGCCCTTCTAAGGAATGTTACAGAAAATTCCCTCCTAACTATCCCCAGACTCAATGTAAACAGAGCTAAATCAATTAAGAAATCAATCTGAACAAAGCGACAACTCATGGATTGCAGCTTGCAGTTGTACTATACTTGCATAAACTCCTCATACCAACAGCGCCTTAGACTATATGTTATTGGATAGATTATTAATGCTATCAATTCAATCACCTTATGCCCCATGGGAATGATTGATAATGTTTTTCTTCTTTTGATGTTGTTGTTTGTTTTGTTGCTGTTCTTGTTGGGTTTCTCGCCCCTTCCCTCAATATGACTGCTAATGTAAACCAGAGTCAACCTGTGAACAAGCAGATGGATTCTGAGATCTCACATTATTCTACCCCCACGACAAGAACAGTTAGTTATTCTAGCATGCCCCTGCTCAATATTTGCCTTCAGGAAGAGATCACTGGAGATAAGAATGATCAAGAAAGTGTGGTGAAGAGAGTAGAGGGTGCCCGGCCATCAATTGAAATAGTGTTTGGGGTCTTACAGACATGTCTTCAAAAAAGCATCCATCTAAGTGACACATCACCTAGTCTACATCAAAAAAATTCACCAGCCCGTGTGATTCAAAGATGACAATAACAAAATCCAAATATCACTAAGGGGAAATATCAGTGCTTAACTTGTGAACATCCAATATGTAGAAGGCTATGGAGTGGAGTGAAATCCCAAAGTTCATCTGCAGACTGTCTACTTAGATTAAACTTCTGGCAGATCCCCTCTGGCCACAAGTGAAGGACTCAAACTTTACTGTTAGATGGGATTATTTACTTTGGAGTTTGGTGGCTTGAACCATGGTACAATATGACATTGGTCAGTTGAACTCCCACTTCACCCAACCTGAAGTACTGTAGGCTCAAATATTTCTCAGTTGTTCCAGGACAGAGATTCCTTCTCTGGTTTTTAAGATATTGTTGATAGTCTTCTCTTTCTTATACTCTATTTTTATTTTTTATATTATATTATTTCCGTCTTTCAGTTTCATTTTGTTTTCTGTTGTTTCTGTTAGATCTCCGAGTTCAATAACCAAAATAAGAGTGGATGTCCAAAGAAAATACCTGATACAATGTCTGTCTAGGAGAGGTATAAGGGAGTGGGAAGGGTGAGGACACTTGACAAGCAACCAATGAATGTGGGCAGTGGGGAGGGGGGAGAGAACACTAGAACTGGTGATGATATATATATACACACATACACACACATATATATATACATACACACAAACTTTTAAAACAGTGATATATACATATATACACACACAACTTTTAAAACAGTGATATACACATGCACACAACTTTTAAAACAGTGACTGAGCTATGAAAAAGAAGTGACCTTGGCTTGAGTCAGGCCCACCGTACTCCTCAAAACAATAGCTTGGCTCTTTGACACATTAAAGGGGCCTTTTGCACCAGCTTTGCCAGTGCAGTCTGTCCTGTGCTCTCCTGACGGCTGCTTCAGGAGCATTGGTTGTGGGCCCCAGTAAAAGGCAATCTTTGAAATCCTTATGAGCTTGTTTGTCGGCTCAGTCCTGAGGACTTGGGTTTGCTCCACACTGAGTCGTGATCCATACGGAAGGCTGTAGACCTGAATCTCCACCAGCCAGCACTCCCACCTCCCCAAGCTCCGCCTCCCTCTTCCCACTCTGTCTGAGTCTGGAGGCCCAATGGAACCCTGTTCATCACGGGTGACCCTGCTGGATTGAGATACTGGGGGCAGCACTCCCAACATCCAGGCAAGAAGCAAGCCGTCACGACTTGATTGAGTGGCATGGTGCGGCGAGGAGACTCATCGAAACAAAATACAGGGAAAATAGACTAGGATGGAAGATCACAATGTAGTCGCTCTTGCATAAGTATTCCCGCAGCCCCTCCCATCTCCCAGCTTCAGGGAGCCATAGTGCCAGTCTTAGGCCATACAGATAGCATTTGTCTGCTGTTTGTCAGTCATGCACTCTACGTGGTGTTTAGCATTCATCCCTCTGGCTCATGCTAAGCCAACTTCTTTGCCGAGGCGTTATAATGTTTTATGTCTTGAACTCAGCTTTCTTGGCTGGCCTTATCCACCATGCCCTCCCTAGGCAGAAGGGCGGTCTTCAAGCTGGAGCTCCTTAGCGAGGCACACTTACCATGGCGGGGCCTCGCGACCCTTCTCCAGAACTCTGTCATTGCTCTCTCAGCTGCTAGGGACACTGAGCCATGCTTGCATCTTCTCCAAGCTGCAGCGTCCTGCTGTCTGTCTGTCTGTCTGCTCAGAGAGCTCCTGACTGCTCCTGCACCTTCAAGAGCTGCACTCATCTGTAATATGATCTCTTCACAAGCTACCTTTGCTTATCTTCCCTCCTATCCGCCTCGGGAAAGTAGAGTAGTTACATAGTATGGTGTCAGCCTGTGGAGTGGTGGAGTCTAGCCTGTCGAGCAGGTCGCAGCTTGATGGCCTCATTGGGAGGCTCTCTGGAGAGAAACAGCATATTGGAGGTGAAACACACAGACTCACTCTGTGAGACATTCCTGCTGACAAGACAGATGAAGCTACACTCCAGCCCTGGGGCCGGAGGAGTCACAGGGAGAGCTCTGCCAGCACTGAGATGTTTCCACTGCCACTGGATCCACAATACTTTCCACCCATTGATCTGTGATCTTCCTGGATTTGGTGTTGTTGCATGTGCTGTGTGAATATAAAGAGGAATCTATAGACTGGTAATGGGCATATGGGCTAATGTCGGACTTATGGACTTGTTCTGAACTGCGCTGGGATGTTTTCTTCATGTTCCATTACACTTTGATATAAGGTTCTCTTTTACAAATATATGATTGTCTCTAGATTTGTTTGTCTAGTCAACCCTGACTAACATAGAAAGTAAAGGGCTTTATATCTGCTTCTTAAAGTTAGGTTGCGTTCTGTTTTTCTTTAAGGAATATCAATGCTTGGTGCTAAAAGTCAGATGGCTGTGATTTTGATCATAAAACACAAGGGTCTAGGGACCTCCCCCCATGCATGGAGGCTGCAAGCTGAAGGAAAGTCCCATGTGCCAAGTCTGGCCTGTAACTGCTTTTATAAATAAAGCTTTGTTGAAACAAAACCACCAGCCATGTGTTCTGTCATGTCTCTGGCTGCTCTTGTGCTACAGTGGAAGCTGATAGACATGATAGAGAAGGTATGGCTGCAGACCTTACAATAAGCCACCCCATCCCTTTGCAGACAGGCGCTCGGTGTACTGGAAGCATGGGGGACCCTGGTGGTGTGCCTTGGGGAGGGACAGAGCAGTTCAGGCACTAAGCCCCTAGAAGAAGGATGAGCTGACTCACCTGAATTCAAAGGGAAGAGTCCCCATACACTGCCAAGTCTCTTTTTTTGTTTATTTGGGTTTTTGGTTTTTTTTTTGCCATCACTGCCTCTGGTGGTTGTCGGCGCTACTCAGTACTGCTCCTGAGAGCTGCCACTGGATTTGAACGGCCAAGCCCACGGGCTGCAGTCCCGCACTCAACCATTTATGCCACCGGGGCTCAGCCCAACTGCCAAGTCTCAAATGCCGAGAATTGCCAGCGTGGGTGTTCCTAGACCCAAGGAGCCATCAGGTCAGGGTGCAGGCAGCTGGGGAAGGGCTGTGGGTTACAAGAATATTATTCTCTGTGCCGGTGGATGATCGGAATTGGGTGCTGGCTATTTTCTGCTCTCTATTATTCACTTTTTTTACCTTACTTTCCCACAATTTTACCCCCCTTCCCTAAAAAAAGCCAACTCTATTGAATGCTCAGATCATTAGCCAATGCAGCCTCTTGATCTATTATGATTAGGAAAGAGGGCACCACCTTCAAATGAACTGTTCTGACAGTCACCTCCTTGGACCCAGGTGGCACTGAGGTGTGTGTGTGTGTGTGTGTGTGTGTGTGTGTGGTGTTTAGGGTGCTGACTGCAAGGTCAACCCAAGATGAGACCCTCTGATCCTGTAGCGATGGACTATTTCAGTGATCCAAGAGAAGGTGACTAGGGATTGCCAACTAGCCATGCCAGTGGGTGTGGTTTGCATTTGGTCAAAATCAAGCAACCTTGCAGAATGAAGTGTTTGAGGACCCTGGAGGTGTGGTGGTTCACCCTGGGCTGCTAGCTACAAAGCAGCAGTTCAAAACCACCAGCCGCTGCAGGGCGAGTGACGGGGCTCCCTCGCTCCATGGACAGCTGCAGTCTCAGGAGCTCCCACGGCAGTTCTGCTCTGTCCTCTGGCGCCTCCCTGAACCAGCTCAGCTCAATGGCAGGGAGTGTTCTGCATTTCCATTTGGGGCGTCATCAACTGACTTGTTAGTCAGAGAATAAAACTCACTTCCCCATAACACACAGGCACACTTATCTCTCCTCTTCTACCAAATGCATTGCTTCAACCTTTTTATCTGCATCAAAATGAATGGAAGCACTATGACCTGGTCATAACTGTTTATTCAATACAGAGCTTTCTAGCACGGGTCTGTTTCTATTCAAGTCTTCCCCACCCCCACCTCAGGAGGGGGTGTTGACACTTGTTTTTCTGTTTGCTTAGCTTTCTTTTATCAGCATTACAGCCCTAAAACATCCTACAGGATCATTGATCTTCTAGTGTGGTCAAGCATACTGGTATAGTCATGCAGGTAATGCTTCTCTTTTATGGAAAGATGTTTCCTAAATGATGCTGGTCACGGGCATCCAGGTGGTGACTAAACCAGCCTGCTGCTCAGTGTTCATCTTCAAACTGGCATTGTCTTCCATCCTCTCATTAGAAATTCTCTCCACAGCATTTCATCTTGATTTGAGATCTCTGCTCTTTCCTGAAATGTTTTCTTCCCCCAAGATTAATGGCTAAGATTTGTAGGAGCCAGTCTTTTTGAGTCCTTCCTGTGTCTTTGAAGCATCTTTACTAGATGCTCATATGTGAGCTGGGTATAAAATTCTAGGCTTTCAGGAATTTTCTCGACAGGTTCTGAAGATCCTGTTTCACATTCTTCTACTTCCTTTATTCCCCTTGGGAATCGTGATGCCATCTTGACACTTGTTCCTGCCTCTTTGGGAGTCTCGCCCCTGGGCCAGTGGAAACTTTGGCTGACAAGCTCTAGCGGACGCTCGTGTGCCCTGTGTACCCTTGGGTTCCAGATCTATTTATGTCTTTAGGGGTTTTCTCTGCTCCATTTCCTCCAGTCTCACTTCTGGAGCTCCTTGTCATGGCGTGGTGCCACCTTCCCTGCACTACCACCTATTTATTATTATTACTATTTATTTTTTCCACAGCTCATGTGCCAGTTTTTTTTTTTTTTACAAATTTTGCATATATTTCACAGTATTTTTGACAGTTAGAAGGTTTCCTCTTTCTAGAATTGTCCTTCCTCTCACAGTTTCTCTTTTCAATTGTTTTCTGCTCTCCATGTTGAATGGAATTTGTGAATACTTCTGAGGGATTATAGATTCCTTTGGGCACATAACCCAAATCCAAACTCATGTCCACCAAATATATTGTGAGTCATGGGGGCTGGCTCCTGCTTTTGCCCCATACTCTGCCCGGGGACTCCGTGGACTTGTTCCCTGAAGTCTCAAAGACTGTCAATCTTCACAAGAAAGAGCGTCGCGTCCTCCTCCTCCAACGTGCTGGCAAGCTTGAACCATAGACTCTGAGGCTAGAAACCCAGTGTTTACCCACTTTCAATAGATGTCATTAACTTACGGATGTTACATGAAAATAAAAGTGACAAGTGCTTTAGTAAAGAAAGAGTGCTGAATAGGTCTTACCTCCCTTTTCCATGTGATTTATTTAACTACATGCGTATATCTTGAAGGAGCTTCAACCATAGCCACATCTCACAAATGTCCCACAGCACTCCTGACAGCTGGGCCCTGGCTCCTTGGAGCTCATTTCACCAATAGATGGCTTGGGCTCTCCCGAAGGTGCAGGTTGGATTTCAGGTATGAGATGCACAAAAGGACACCTGGGTATTCAGTGTGAATTCCTGAGAATTGTGGGAGAGCAAGTGTTGCTGCACAGTGGCTCTGGATGTTCTGCGGGAGCTGACAGATATCCCGGGTAACTCCTTGATCCCCCCAGTGCCAGATAGAGGAGCTTAATGGGTGCCCTAAGAGAGGAGAGCTCTCTCTAGGCTGGGTTTAGGCATCTCCAACCTGCAGCACCGGGGATATTGCTTTTTTAGTATCTATGTCTCTCCAGGCTTTGAAAACGGAGATTTCTGCAGCCTTGCATAGGCCTGTGATCCTGAGTCTTTGCTTTTCGGAAGTCGAGGTGGACACAGTGGGGGTGATACACACACAGTCTATGGAGGCCACAGGGGTTTTCCCCTTCCCAAGCTTCTGAGGCTCCACTATGGCCCCCTGGCTCTCTTCCCTCCAGATGTGCTAAGTGGCCCAAGGGCAGTGCCATTCGATCCTAGGGGCAGCCCTCCCCAAAGCGGGCCCTAGGGAGGAACTCGCTTTGCCTTTTCATTCCCATAAAATAGAGCACCTGGGGCGTCAACCCACTCAAGACTCTAGAAGGTGAGCTTCTGGGTGTCCTTTGCTACTTGATCTCCAGCAGCCCCTTAACGCCTTTCTAAAAGGCAGAGCAACCCAGAGGCCCTGTGTATTTTAAATAAACAATTTAAGAAACAGAGCGCAATGGGAATGGCATTTTTCACGTTTTAAGTGGAGTAGATCTTCTAATGGGCTTGTTTTAATTCAACTCCTCGGCTCTGCTTGCTTTAGTCACGCGTGGAGTACGTTCAGTCCCTTTCCCTTGTTGTTATCCAGAGTGTGTGTGGGGGCAGAGATGGGAGGCCGAGGCGGATCAGCCAGGGAGGAGTGGGTGCTTGGCCGTGTTTGTGCCTCTCCTGTCTTCCTTGGCGCCTGGTGAATTGAAGGTGCTGGTCCAATCTCACCCACCTTCTTAAGACCTTTGTGGGCTTTTTTAACACCAGCAAATGGTACTTCATTTTACTTAGACAGCACAATGGCTGTGGTGGCCATAATGCCCAAGGGTCATCTCCATTTTGAAATGTGTTGTACAGACCACACACATGAATGGAGAATGAGCCGAGGCACTCCAGAAAGTTCCAGGGAGAGTCCATTGTCATATCCCACTCCCCAGAGACTTTTGAAGACCCGCCTGCAGGAAAGCCCAGCCTTCTCCAACCAAAATGTCTTGGATGGAGTAAAACCTTTAGGAGCTGAGCTTACCAACGGGACATGATTCAAAATGAAATGGAACAGTTGCAAATATTCCTTAATGATAGGAACATGGGATGTGTGAAGTGATAATCTAGGAAAACTTCACATCATCAGACATGAAATGGATTCCATAAGGATCAGCATCCCAGACATCAGTGCACACACCTGGATTGACATTGGTCATTTAAAATCAGGCTCTTGGATGGCTTATTCTGCTGGGAATGGTAAATGGAGAAATAAGGAGATCACAACCGTTGTCAAAAAGGACATTTCAAGACCATTTGGAAGTACAATGCTGCCTGCCTGTGATAGTTTAGCATCTATACAAACACAGGGAAATTCAGTCAATACAACTGTCATTCAAATTTATGCCCCAACTGCTTAAGCTAGCAATGAAGAAATTGAAGAAGTCTACCAACTTGCTCAGTCTGACATTGGTCAAGCATGCACTTAAGATGCCTGGATAATTATTAGTAATGGGAAAACAAACGCTGTAACAAAGAAGCTGTAAGATACGATTGGTGATAAAAATAAAGCTGTAGATCACATAATAGAATTTTGTGTGAAGAACAACTGCCTCATCGCAAAGACCTCTTCTCAACAACATGAAAATGGACTTCCCCTGTGGAATTCAAGGGGATCAAATGGACTACATCTGTGAGAAGAGATGATGGAGAAGTCCAACATCAGCAACCAAAAGAAGGCCAGGGGCTGACTGTGGGACAGGCCATGAATTAATCACTTTTATGTAAATTCAGGTTGAAGTTAAAGAAAATCAAAACACATCCCACAGAGCCAAAATATGACCCTGAGTTGATTCCACCTGAATTTTGAGACTGTCTCAAAACCAGATTTGAATGCTAATGACAAAAGTGGTATAATATTGTATGATAATTTCCACATTCTACCATGTGGAAGTTATCATACAATATCATTAATGCAAGCAAAAGTTTGCTGAAGATCATCCAAGAATGTCTGCAGTAGTCCACTGACAGCAGCTGACAGAAATGTCAGCCGGATTCAGAAGAGAATTTGGAATAAGTGATAGCTTTGTCAATGTCAGATAGATCTTGGCTGAAAGCAGAGAGTATCAGAAAGATACTAACTTGTGAGTTATTAATTATGCAAAATAATTCGACTATGGGGTTCATAAAAATAGGGATAGTATTGATACCAAGAGGATTAGGAGGCAGTCATTAAAAAAGAATGAGGGAAGAGGTAATGGCTTAAATTCAAGAAGGGTGTGCATCAGGATGGAAGGGTGTGCATCAGGATGGCAGTCTGTGTGCTGAGCAGTGACTCACAAAGCTGGGCTTTAAGGTCAAATGCGGAGTTTGCATCGGCAGGGAGTTCACTGGCATCCTGCAAAGTGCCGATGGCTCTGCCTTGCTTGCTGAAACCAAAGAGGATTTGGAATCTTTGGTGATAAAGGTCAAGGACTGCAGCCCCCCAGCATGAATTCCAGCTCTATGTAAAGAAAACCCAAGTTCTCACAGCTGGACCGAGAGATGACCACATTACGAAAGGAGAGGGGACTGAAGTTGTCAAGGACTTTGCCTTGCTTGGATGCACCATCAGTGTGCATGGTCAGCTTTCGAAAATCCAGCATTGGATGGCACTGGGCATATTTGCTACACGAGGCCTCTATAAAGAGTGGAAGAGCAGAGACTGCTGTGAGGACTAGGGTGTGCCTGGCTTGAGCCAAGGTATTTTCAATGCCTTATAAATACGCCTGAAATTTGGACATTGAACAAGGATGGCTGAAGAAGAACCGATGCCTTGGAAATATGGTACTGGCTAAGAATAGTGAAAGTACCATGGGCAGCCAGAGGAGCAGACGACTACGTACAGCCAGAGGGCTTGTTAGAAAAGAGGAGGGTGAGACTTTGTTCCACATACCTTGAACATTTTGTCAGGAGAGATGAGTTCTTGGAAGACGACATCATCCTGATACGTGGGAAGGTCTTTGATGAAATAGACCCCACGGGGCCATAGCAGGGAGGGCAAACATGGCCGTGAGTGTCATCAGGGCACAGGGAGGGCTGTGTGGAGCTCTGCAGTCTATGAGGTGGCTGTGAGGGGGACTCTCTGGGGGGGGGGTACCCACCAGCCACAGGTTAGTGTCCTCCTGGGGTGCTTAATGGGAAGCTTCGGGGATGAAGAAAGTCTGTGAATTTTTTGAAAATACACAAACTCTGTCCTTGGTTAAACATGCACTTTTCTATGTTTGGCACTGTAAGGGTCTTTATCCAGTCCTTGAGCCATTCTTTGGTCCACCAATGTTAGAGAAACGATTCTTATATGCTATATGTTTATTTCCCTTGGTCTTCACGTTGATTCTCTTTGATCACATCATGATCTGTGATTCTGGGTTATGTCCGCATTTATAGGCATAGCATCTAACATCTCCTCTTTCAGTGTGGGTTTATGTATAATTACCCCTCTAAAAGTCACACGCAAACCATTTAAAAAGGTAAACAGGCACAATTACCCTTCTTCTAAGCCTAGAACATCTCTCAGATGCTCAAATATTGGATGAAGTTATTTTTGACTATGATCATCACAGTCACAAATATTCCCTTATGCCTGTAGAAGTCTATTGTAGCTCATTAGCCCAGAAAAAAATGTACCATAAACAGATACTTAGGAGATAACAGAATCCCACGGATTGGAAAAAGAGTATTTAATATGAACAATATACGTGTCATTACAGTGCATCTGTTAGGAGAGGGAGCGGCAAGATCATCAGTTTCACAAGCCTTCTCTGGAATTATCTCTCAGATGATTTTGTATAAAAGACAGTTTCTGATAAATCTGGTTCAACAATTAATATGCAGTGTAAGTTGTGATTAGAGGGTTGAATTGGAAGTAATGAAGGTTTAAAAATAGAAAACAGATGTAATATCTTAAATGACATGTTCTTGGTACTGTATTTATTTCCCTTTCAGTAATTAGTAAAATGTTTTCAGTTTTTTAAAAACAGCTTATTACTGTGAACACAATAAACCCATATGTGTAAAAAACAAATAAAAAGAAAGCTGTGAGAAGCAGATGATGGCTACTTTGGGTTCTGTAGATAAGGAGGGACCGTGAAAGGAATAAACTACCCCAAATACTGAGCCAACATGGAGACCGTGGAGATGGTTTGAACAAAAGAACGCATGCCCAAGCAGTCCTCTGCATCTGTGGACTTTCACGATCAAGTTGCACAACGTGGGAGGGAGATGATAGATACAGCAGGAGCATTTTTGTTGGGAGTTTTCTACCTTTTGTACAGCGTAAAGACAGTGCGGTTCATAGCCCCTTATGTCTGCCTCCTCCACCCCACCCCCATTCCCTGGCTGGTAGTTCAATCCACCAAGAATTCTCTTGGAACCTGCTGGAGCCTTCAAGGATACCAGCCTCACACTCGACCTTTCCCCCAGCTTGCTGGAGCTAGTTCCAGTTTGAGAGTGGAGGGTCTTGGTGTACCTGTGGACAACCAGACTTCCTTCAAGACCAGAAGGGCCTCGACTTTTCAGAGCTGTTCCAGAATGTTCTGTAAGGATCCACAAAATCACTCTTTGAGCCCAGCCATTGATCTATTTAAAAGCAACACATGGCAGCGATGACTGTGGCGTGGGGAAACGGCAACTTTGATTGTTCTCTTTTTGTTCAATCTGTGAGCTTTCGCTTCGAGTCAATTATGACTCTGAAAACAAATGAAATGTAATTACCTCTTTATTGACACATTAAAGGGAAATAAATAGTATAATCAGTAGTTATGCGCTTTCGGAAGGTGTTCTGCGGTGGAGGCTGTGATTAGTTAAGGCAAACCTCAGAAAACGGTGGAGGCAGGAGTGGTGGGGGAGTGGGGTTGGGGTGGTAATTAAAGAAAAAGGAGAAGCCGAAGGTATTGCTGATACAGATTGATAAAGGGAAAAAATAAATAAAAAAGCAGATTGCTTGATTGAAACACATTGGGGGGTAAAATGCTTCTTTTCCAAATGCTGCTAATCACCGCTTCTCGTTTCAGTTGCAATACCTGAGTCTGGCAACCAGCCTGCCCAGGGCAGCTCAGGCTCCCACCAGCCCCAGTGCAGTTACTGCGCTAAGGAAGGCACGTTTGCAGCAAACACTGTGATTATTTTTATCCCAGCCTACGGGGGTGGGGCATAAGAAGCAAGACACCGGATGCTGAGGGAGGAGTCCTGGCAAGGCCACAGTGCACAGGGGCTGGTAGGAACCAGTGGGCAGGACGGGTGCAAGAAGCTCAGGGTGAATGTCCTTTGTGTCCACTTGGCTGCCAGGCACACACCAGTCTCTCCAGGTGGGTATTTGTAGACCTAGGGGGTCAGCCTCTGGATTCCGTTTAGTTGGCGTGCATGGACCAAGTAGAAAGAGAAGACCCCAGGTTCCCAGGAGGCATGGACTGCAGCGCAGGTTGCTGGGGGAGGACAGCCTGTTTCTGAGTGGAGTGGTTTCACATTTTGTCAAAATCTTTCTCTCTTTTCTCTCCCCCCCTTTTTTTCTTCTCCATACTATTGATCACACAGTACTTTTAAGTCGTCTACAAATGCCACTCAATGATCGGATGGAGTTGGTAGTGGGAGTCCCAAACTCTTCAGCATGAATTTAACCCTGTGTCTGCTTCCAGAAGGGGCATAAGCTGCCAAGAAGAACTCGGGGTGCCTGCAACAGCCCCATCTGAAGTGGCCGCTGGGACAGAGATATGCATTACACCAGAATTCTCATGAGAATCCCTTGAGCAAGCGAAGAGGGGAGAGACATATGCAGTATTGGAGCAAAACAAAACAAAAAATAAACAACAAATGCCTGCTTAGAATCCTGTATTTAGTAAAATTATCTTCTGTAAAGGGAAGATCAAGACTTTCTCAGAACCCCCCCCCCCCCCCAAGCCAAACACTCAACAAATAAAAGAAACTCAACATCTGGGTGACTGTGTTGCCAGCTGTCTTGTCTGACCAGAAAGGTCAGGATGACCCAGGTCAGAAGCTCTGATCTCTGCGGAGAGAAGATGTGTCTTAAAGGGAACAGGAGAGAGTCCAGCAGAGCCTTTCATGTTTCTCGTTCTCATATCCTCTCACAGATAAAAATATTGACAGGTATTGACAGTAACATGTGTACCAAGAATTCTGTGATGACCTATTCCTTGAAAAAACACGCTATCAATACTCACCCTATGGAAACAGCAGACCAATCTCAATGCCACTGAATGGATGACAACTCACGGTGACTCGGTAAGATGGGGAGACCTGCCCCTATTGCTAAAATAGAAAAAAAACCTAGACACATATCTATCCTGGTATTAAACTATTCAATATGTTCTTTTTGGTATTACATAATTCGATGTCCACCTCAAAATATAGATGAAAGTGCAGGGGTGGCATTTAGCCTGTCAATCAGATCACAGACCGATGACCTCCACCTCACTTGAAGCAGCAATCAAAATAGCTAGGACAGCTCTCTGGAGGCTGACCCCCCTCTCTCTGCCTTCATCTTCCGTCTTGCTGGCCACCTGCGAGGTGCTGGAGCTCTGTGATGCTCCTACCACCTCTGCATCCACAGCCTGTGATCTTTCCACATTTGACATCACTGCATGTGGCCCTGTGATGCTGAAGAGGGGCTTGTGGACTAATGTTGGAGTAAGGACTTGAGTTGGACTGAATGGGGTTGTTTTCTTGATATAGACCAGTAATTATTTCTTGATTTGAAACTCCTTCTTACACACAAATATGAGTGTCACCGGATTCGTTTCTCTATTCAACCCAGTCTAGCAAACTCTTGCTCTGTTTGACCCACTCCCTTGCGATCTATTGATAGATTCACACGAGCACATTTAAGATTTCTGAAATTCTTTGTAACTTCACACCCATAATTTGTTATGATCCATACAGTCAAATGCCTTTGTATAGTCAAGAAAACACAGGTAGACATCTTTCTGATGTTCTACATTTTCAGTTTAAATCTACCTAACATCAAAATGGCATCCTTTGTTGCATGCTTTCTTCTGGATTCACCTTGAATTTCTGGAAGCTGCCTGTCAAGGTACTGCTGCAACCATATTTGAAGTATCTTCATCAAATATTCACTTGCTCTAAAACTGGGGGATGGGAGGAAAGTGGTCACTAAACAGAGTGCTTGGGAGAAATTAGTAGAGAATATCAAAGTATAAATCTGACTTAAACATTTAAGACATTAGTAGATGCCCCCTGTGGTGCAGGTTGGATTTGATGTGGTATCCCAAATTTTCTGTATTTTTGGCTTGAGTTATCTTTTTGTTTTGGGCTGTTCATATTAGAGTGTCTTTCAGAAGTGTTATGTCGCTGGAGGTCACCCTCTTGAAGCTGTGTGACATGCTTTTCCTCTTCTTGGTGTGTGAAGCCCAGGATTGATGGAGCTATAGGGAGAGCAGCTAGAATAAGGGTTTCACGGGGGAGAGGCTGGCGGAGGGAGGGTGAAAGTGGAGCTGAAGGGGAAACAATGTCAAGGGGTCCCCGTAGTAGAGCAATGCCTGGAAAGCGATTGTGGTAGCAACTGGACAATCCTACTTGACATGATTGAAGTGCAGAATGATAGGATGTATGTTATGTAGTAATACCCAGTTAATAATAAACTAAAATAAAGAAAATCCAAATCCTCACAAGTGGACCCTTAGACAAAATCATGATAAATGGAGCATGATATGAATAGCACTGTTATGTAACTTCCACATGTTTCAGGTCACCTCTGTTTGAAATGTGCACACCTGAATCTCTTGCATGTGGCCGGCCATCTTCCAAATCTCTGTCAGAGATGAGTGAGTCCTGCTAAAGCTGCATCTCCTGGTCGGGCCATTTGAATGGTCTGACTGCCGGTACCTGGAGACTCGCCTTTTGCTAAGGTCCTCAGCAATCGCTCTGTAGAATCGGCTCTTACGCAAATGCAGACTCTGAAATGGTTGCATGTCAGCCGATTCCCTTTGGCACAGTGACTGGGTATGTTCTCTCCACCTCCTTTTGATGCTTCCTGCATCTTCCAATACTGAAGTTTGGGTTTTGTCTTCAGTTATTCACTTCTGGTTCTCTAAGTCTTTGCACATTTCATTACTATCCCGAACTTTGTCTTCTCTAACTCCTCTTGGAAATAGTTTGCTCTGGTCATCATTTGTCTGGCTCCATCAACCCTCTTTGTTCAAGAGCAAGTTTAAAATCTCTTCGGACATATATTTTTGTCACTTCTTTATCTTTACCATGATCTTTTACTTTTGCTCTTTAAAAAAATATTTCTTTAATTTTATTTAAATCACTTTATTGGGGCTCTTACAGCACCTAAAACAATCCATACATCCATTGTGACAAGCTCATTTGTACATATGTTGCCATTAGTCTTTTCAAAACATTTTTTTCCTTGAAACTTAAGTCCTTAGTATCAACTCCTCCTTTTTTAATCCCTATCCCACCCTACCTCCTTCAAGAACTCTTGATACACAGACCACTGTCTACCTTTACCAATGTTTCTGTTGTATATTCTCCTTTAGGGGTGGTGGTGGAAGTTATACTATGATCATAGTGATTGATTCCCTCTCCCCGCCCCCCAAGGTATAACTACTCCATTTATGTTCCTGAGGGGTTTGTCTGTCCTGGATTCCCTGTAGAGAGCTCTTATCTGTGCCAGTCTACACAATCTGGTTTAGTCAGATTTGTAAGATAGAATTGGGGTCATGCTAGTGGGGAAGGAGGAAGCATTAAAGAACTAGAGGAATGTTGTACGTTTCATCAGTGATCCTTCTGTGATCCTTCCTTGTGATCCTTCTGTAAGGGGATGTCCAACTGTCTACAGATGGACTTTGGGTCTCCATTCCGTGCCCAGCCACCCCCTTCACCCCCATTTGCATCAATAGGATTGTTCTGGGTCTTCTAATGCCTAGTACATGATGCCGTTGACAACTCGTGATAATACAGGCTGGTGTACGTTTTCTATGTGGGTTTTGTTGTTTCCCAGCTAGATGGCTGCTTGTTTATCTTCAAGTCTTTAAGACCCCAGATGCTATCTTTTGATAACCAGGAACCATCAGCTTCCTTCACCACATTTTGTCTTTAATGGTTGCATTGGGAAGGTGATTATCAGAATATGCCAGAATTACTTTTGTTCTTGATGTTAGCCCCTAACTCATCTGGTCTTTGGTCATTAACATTCAGTGTATTAAATCTGCTTTTGAGATGGTCTATACATTCAGATGTGATGTCCTCTGCTTCTTATTTTGACTTTTGTGGCCTGGCTTTAAGTTTTGTAACTTGAACTTGAACTTACATGTAAGCATTTGATATTCATTTCATAATTGACCCAGGGGTCTTATTTTGGCTGGTGATATTGAGCTTGTCTCTTGTGATATAGTCAAGTGGTCTCTATGTATAGTTGCCATTTGTGTTGCTGAAAAAGATACTTGCAATAAAGAAATCATTATTCTTGCAAACTTCTCTCCTGTGATCTCCAGCTTTATTTCTACCACCACCACCACCACCACGTTGTTTTCCAAGTTCTGACCCTTCCCCTTAGGTTCCAGCTTTCACCTTCCAGTCACCAGTACTTGACAATCCATCCTGACAGCATGTTTGATCAACTTACCGTTGAAGGAACTGGTAGAATTCCTCAACTGCTTCCATGACATTGGGGTATGGTGCATCTCTTTGAATGGTGGTGGTATTAATCTTCTTTGTAGGCGCATTGCCCTCAAGAGTGAGATTGACATGTTTTCAATAGTGATGTCAGATCATTCTCAGCACAGTACATCATGCAACAGATCAGTCCATTCAAGTTCACTAATACCTAGGCTATCCACCTTCGTAAGTTTCATTTCATATTTGATGTCTTCAGTCTTCCTTGACTCCTACTTTGTACATTCCAAGTTTCAATCATGAATAGATATTTGCAGCTGTTTCTTCTCCTTTTGAGTTATGCCCCATCAGTAGGCAAGGGCTGGGGGAGCTTTACTCCATGGGCACTGTTGAGTTTGCCCCTACTTGACAGACACAGCCTTTCCCCAGTCATATGTAAAGTGCCTTCCAACCCGAGAGGCTCACCTTCCACCACTGGACCTGCCAATGAACCTCTTTTGTTTGTGAGGTCTTCTGTGACTCCCTGTTTTAGAAGTGGACCTGCTACTCCTTCTTAGTCTGGAAGCTCTGCTGAGACCCGTTCCCCATGGAAGACCATGCTGGCATGCGCGTGCTGGTGGCCCAGCTTCCCCCATCTTGGCAACAAGCACAATTGGACATATTGAAAGATGATGAGACTCTCCCCTGCTTCAACATTATGAGGATTTACATGGAATCCCTCTACCTAAGAATTATTCCATTAGAAATCTGGAAGGATAGAAAGTGAATATATATCGCCGAGTCTCCACATATTGAAGGAGCTTGGGTGCCGAAGGTTACTAACCACAAGGTCAGAGGTTCAATCCCTCCCCCCAGTCACTCTGTGAAAAACAATGGTGAGGTGTCTGCTCCTGTAAAGCTGGATGGTCTTGGGAACCACGCGAAGCAGTGTCTTGCTCTGCCCTGGAGTGTCGCTAGGCATCAGAATCGACGGAACAGCTGTGTGCCTTCAAGCCCTGGAAGATGTACATGGCATGGAACCAGCTAGTGTGTTGAGGGTGACTCTGCAAAACAAATGTCTAAGAGGGAAAAGCACAACTCGGTGGATCTTAAAATGAAGAAAACCAACACATGTACTGATCAGCTATCTATGCATAAGGAGACCTGGTGGCAGAGTGCTTATGCATTGGGCTGCAAACCCCAAGCAAGTCGACACCCCCAGCCTCTCCTTGGGAGAAAGAAGAGGGCTTCTCTCCTCTGCAACAGTCACGTCGGAAACTCGCAGGGGCAGTGAGTCGGCTGGACGTGATAGCGGTGAGCTTGGGTCAGAACTGCGTGAGGACTCCTCCTGGAATCGGGGGCTATAGGATGGGCTGCTAATCACAAGGTCTACTTTCATTTCTTTGCCATCGAGTTGGTTATGACTCCAGGAACCTGGCCCCACGTGTGCCTGAGACTATAACATTCCAGGGGGGTACAAAGCCTCATCTTCCTCCCAAAGAGCAGCGGGTGGTCTCTAACTCCTGGGATCAGGGCTAGCAGCTCCAGAGGACTAGGACCCAAGGCAGCACTTCCCCAGGGGACCACAAGGCTCCCTGCTTCTGCAAGGGTGTTCAGGCCCCATACCTCTGGAGAGCAGTCCGACTGAAAGGATTGCAGGAATTGCAATAAACTACAGGCTCTGTGGGGCATTTATGTCTAAGGGGCCCTGTTGGCATAGTGGCGAGAAGCCCTTATGCTAACACAATGCACCAGCTAGCTGCTCTGGGAGTCAGATGGGGGTCAGATGCTACAGGGACCCCGTGTCGCAGTTCTCTTGGGCTCTCTCCAGTTGGTAGCTGGTTTGGCATTTGGACCGACACTATGCATTACAAAGGAATGTGTTCATGCATGCCACACTGCATTCTGGGTGATGACTGCCGGGAAGGTGGGGAGATGATGGCCAGGTTTGAGTGCTGGGATGAACTGCCTTTCTTACTCTATTTTGCATGTGTTAAATACACTATTGAAGAGGAGGTGAGAATGTCTTTGACAACAGGACGGCATTGTGTAGAGTGGTCCTGCCCCACGGTGACCCCTTGTCACCACAGACCTGCCTCAGGGTGGGGCTCAGGGTGGCTAGATTGTCTTCCTCGTGGGAGTGGATTGCCAGCTCTCTCTCCCATGTTGTCTCTTAGTGGGTTGGTGACTTCTCACTGGACTCACAGTGTTGCTTCCTGTCATATGATTAGCAGGGTTTGTAGGTCGACATGATTGAATAGCATTTTTCCATTGGACACACAAGGCCCACAAGGGTTCCCCAAAGCAAGGTATGAACATAAGTCTCACTTCCGAGCCATCAGGCTCAAGAACTGCATGGTTGTGCAGAGGGATCTGTGCAGATGTACCAAGGCTCTGCCTGTACCAAGGTCTGCCTTCTGCTGACCACGGCTGGTGACTATCTGGAGGAGCTCAGGGGTGCCAGCCAAGGTTTTCCTCCCTGCCAAGTGCCCATTTCACCTGCTCCCAGGCCGAGGTAGGGGAAACAATCAAACAGCCCACGGTCTTTCCGGGGGATCTCGAGCATCTCTTCCAGGACACCTCTTCCGCATTCCGCAGCTCCCCTGGGAGCCGCTAGGCCTATAGGGTCAGAGGGGCTACAGGGTCAGTAAGAGATGCTGAGCCCAAACAAAGGCCCATCTCCCACCCAGCTAGTGTCTGCTCACCTCTCGGTGGGTGTTGGCTACCGGGGCACGAACTCTGGACAAGGGTCAGCGCTGCACAGCGAGTGACACGTGGGTCCCACACCTGAATTATCCACCTAAGACCTTCCCCAAGGTCAAAACTCTGAAAGAAGATGGCTTGGAATCGGAAACGCAGGGTGGAAGTGAGCCGTGCACAGGATGATCAACCAGAGGCAGACACCAGCATCCTTCCCTGGATGTGCTGGCGTGTGTTGAGCCGGGAGGCTGTGGTGGGCCCCGCAGGCGGGTCTGCCAGGCCATCCAAGCTGCAGGCCCCAGCTTGGCTGCCCGCCTGCCTGCCCACCGCTTGCTCCACGCACAGGTGGCGGCACCAGCCCGCCTGGGCTCCAGGCTGGTTCTGCATCACTTGGGGGCAGATTCATAGCTGAAGAACCCTTGAAGGAACAGCTACAATTACACCTGTGCCTCATTAGCGAAATTGACATTTGCCATGTTGGAAGGAGGGCAGGCTGGGCTGGAGAGTTGTTCGCATCTGAATCAGAAGGAGCCAGAACACTCCTCCGGCTGGGGAAGAAGTCCAAACCACACGTGCGGAATAAAACAGAGGGGCGGAGAGCTGGTGGCAAGCGCCTGGGCGCCTGGATTCACACAGTTGCCTTTGCTGAGCTGCCACGGATGTGCACCTACCTGGGCATGTGAATGGTGGGTACTGTGAGGGTCCAAGGAGAGCCCTCCTTGCCGGCTTGTTCGTAAAAGGGCCCTGCCTCTGAGGCCTCCACCCCACCTTGGCAGTGAGCACGCCTTGGTACGATTTTTGGCTCCTTTGTGCTACCCGGCTAGTTCTGGTGAGGGCCTGGCTCTCCCTTGGGGTCTTCCTTGGGGTCGCAAGGAGTGAGGTCTTTGGAGGAGCACAGTGTCTCATCTTCCTCCCATGGCGGGTGGGCTGTGGCTTGAACTGCAGCCCAGTGTGCAAGCAGTCCACTGTCAGGGCTTCCTGAGCCAAATAAAGACTAAATAAAAGGGGCCCCGCCACACTCACAGGCTCAGAGAGAGGTTACAGGACAGAGCGGTGCTGCTGGGAGCTCCTGCGACCAGCTCCTGGGCCCCATCTGTCTCCCCCACAGCGGGCCAGGTCCAAACACCAGGTCTTGTGCTTAGTAACCCTATGACTCATCCTATGCCTCCAGGCTCCCGGTGTCTCTGGGACTCCGTGACAACAATGTGGTCACCCATGCAGGGACACTGGGAGAACTGACTATGGTCCTTGGAGAGTGACTGCCACTTAGCAGTGCATGCGCTGTGTTGGACCCATGCTGGGTCTGACCTCACATATGCCCCAAACAAGGAGGAGCTGTGGAGCTCCAGCAGCTGCGCATTGGGGCACCGGCCCCTCAGTCCCTCGCCTGGGGACCCCTCACTGAGACCGTGGCTCTCTGTGATCACAAGTTGGGCGGCACCCACAGCCCGCTCCAGGAAGCAGCACCTTGTGCAGGAGAACCTCCAGCGTCAAGCAGGGCCCCGGGGGCCTCAGCGTCCCCAGAGAGTGATTTTGAGTCGCTCGTTTCCCAGACGCAAGCTGTTGTCAGGGGGTCCATCCTAACTGGAAGGAAGAGCAGAGCTGCCCCCGTGGGGTGCCCAGGCAGGAATCTGGTGGGGCTGCTCTTCCAGGATGCCCATGGGCTTTTGAGCCACCAGCCTGTAGGGGCGGCGGAGCACTGGACTCCTGTGATGCCAGGCCCTCGGGTGCGGTTCTGTTGGACACTGGTTCAGAGGAGACCCATTCCTCATGGAAATGCAGCGTGCAGCTCTCCCACAAGAAGGGGCTCAGAAGCCTCATGGGTAGTCACTGTGTGGGCCTTGTTTGGGAGATGCTACCTGTGGGGAGGAGTCTGCCCCTCACTGCCTGCTGGGACAAAGCTGGAGCTTCTCTGTCATCCTCTAATTTGCGCTCATACTGTGAAGTGAACCCCTGCTCCCGAGGAGCGACAGGGGTGCTGGGCCTGCCTGGGGTCCCAAGCCTTCCCCCACGACTCCTTAGCTGGACACAACTGGGACTCGAGCTTGCCCAGAGCAGGAAAAATGCAGAGAGCTGACCTGGGGTGAGGGAGGGAGGGGCTGGGAAATTTCATCTGAGTGGCCCCTTTCAGAGTACACAGCCCTTGCCAAACAGCGCTGCCCCACGGATGGGGCTCCCAGACACCTAGCCAGGTCCCAGAAGCCAGGCGACTATGTGCGGAAAGGCGGCTGTGGGTGCCCTAGGCTGTCAAGTGGCAGCGGAGGTGACCACCCTTCTCTTCGAGGTCCCCATTGGGTTGAACAGCTGAGTATGGCCACAGGAGCAAACAGCATAGGAGTGCCCTGTCAGCAGGGCAAACACGGGCCCGCTGTGCTTACCTGCCAATGGACAGTGAACCATGCCCTGTTTCTCACCACATGAGACAGTGTTTCCAGGCCTGGCTGGCATCCATCTCCCCCAGCCTCAGAGCCCGGATCATCCTGGGCAGGGATGGAGGACCTGAGAGAGTCAGGGAAGCAGGAGCCCTCTGGGCGCTTGCTTCTTTGCTGTGCTGCCTGTCTCTCAGGGACATCAAGGCCGGTGTGGGCAAGGCTGTCGGCTACTGGGAGGGGCTGAGGCTCAGAGCCCAGAGACACTCCCTGAAACACTCTGTGACCAGCACACTTGTCAGGTTCTGCTTGGGGGAGGTCACTTCATGGCAGCTCATCCAGGCTTGACCTTTGAACCTTCAAGAGGCAGCAGCTAGTGCCTATTGTCAGCTCCAATGATCAGTGACGGGGTCAGTCACTCCGAACAGGTGGAAAGAAAACGGGCCATCTGACATAATGCTTCTTGCTATCTGCTGTGACTCAGAGTCCTGAGTCAGGCCAGGAAGACGGGAGCAGCTTAAGGAGCCAGGGCCCCTCCTCTGAGTCCCTGTGCCCTCCTTTTTCTCCACCCTCTCCCCCTCCTCCTGCCTGCAGCACTCCCCTGACCTCCATCTGACAAGGACCCTGCTCTCTGGTCTCCTGCAAATCCTGGACTAACTCGCCTGTGTCCCGACAAGGAGATTCCTCCCGTGGCACATAAGGGCCCAGGGGCCTTTCTGCTTCTTGGTGAGGCTCAGGGCTCTGGCTGGGTCTTTGTGCTTCAGGTGAGGGGCCTGGCGAGAGCACTTGGGCAGAGGACAGAAGATCCTGGGACTGTGCGGAGCAGGGAGGCTGTAAAGGCCCCCTCAGCCCACACAAGCGAACAGCAGAGGCAGCCCAGCCAGGACCCATTCCAACTGCCGCACAGTCCTCTGACCACAGGAATTCTCACACAGGCCATTGCATGCCACCAGGAAGCACAACTGTGCACGGCACACCATATGCACACATATGTACAACATGTGTCTACAAATACACACATCCTTGAGGAGGATTCAAAAGCTTTGTGGGGGTGGGGGATTACAAGATAGAGACTTTCCCCACTAACCTTTGAAGCCTCCTTGAGTGTTGTGTGCATTGGTGTGTGTATGTGTGTATGCATGTGTGAGTGTGGGTGAATGTGCTTATGAGTGTGTGTTGTGTGTATGGATGAGTGTATATGTGATGGGTTTGGATGAGTGTGTGTGAAGTGTGTATGAGTGTGTGAGTGTATGGGTGTGAGTGCGTGGGTATGTGTATGAGTGTGTGCCTGAGTGTGAGTGTGTGCGTATGTGTGGATGAGTGTGAGTGTGTGTGACTGTGAGTGTGTGTGGATGAGTATGTGTATATATGGGAGTGAGAGTGGAGGGATGAGTGTGAACTTGCACATGTGTGTATTGTTACCAGGTTCCATGGAGTCGGTTTTAACACACAGCTCCCTGCAAGTGCATGTTAGGGTTACAATTCTTATTTTGACATTTTGGAAGGTAATGATGAATTGATAGATGGTCAAAGTCCGACTTTCTATGTCTCTGTAACTTTGGGCAGCAGGGAATCCACTGCTGGGAAGGCGATTGGACAGTCTCTTGTCCCCAGTTCCAGGAGGGTCCCTGGCTGGCCAGTCTCGCAGGACTTTGTCCGACAGCTGAGAGCAGCATGGGAAGGCCCCAGAGGGCTCTCCTGAGAAGCGCCATTCTCTGTTGGCTTGCTACTGGAGCTGAAGTGCATTCTAGGCACCATGGTTACAAAAATCTTTCCATTTTGACCCAGGATTTCTACTCAAGGCAGAAGGACAGCTCCTGAGCAAACCAGAGACGAGGGAGTATTAGATATGGCCCCTCACCTGGGTTGGTGAAATCAGATGACCAGTGGCCAGGTCACTGTGCCTCCCTGTTAAGAGATGCACTTTTGGAACCAGAGGGTGTGCTGTCTTCAAGTGCAGATGCAATTCCATGTTGAAAAAATTATTGGTCACTGACACAGGATTAGGGTTGGTTTTTTCCTTCATATAAAATCTAGTTCTTGACCAAAAAATTAAAAAAGAATGTGAATAAGAGGAAGAAGGAAGAGGAAGAAATGGAAGGGAAGGGGAAGGGAAGGAGAGGAAGAACCATGCAGACGCTAACTTCTAAGGCCAGAAAGCATCTCGTCATCTGTTTACAAAACTCCCTCCTCCTCCCACCCCAGTCTTGCATGGCCACGTGTCTTCCCTTTTCTAGAACTGAACCAGCGTAGCGAGGAGATTACATTGTTTCATTAATTATCACATCAACGAGGCTGGTTACCAGACTCTCAGTGAATATTAATTTAATAAATCAATAGATGCGATGGAGGCCAAGGGATAATTTCATAATGATGCATTATAATTAAAGCCAAGGGGAGAAGCCTTCAGTGGTAAATGTGAGGAGCAGGCTCTGGTGATGCGGATGTGCAAACACAGAGCCCGGTCCCGTATTCACACCTGCTCCCAGGAGCAGGCTGGGCCTGGAGTCTGCACCTTGGCTGCCTGACTCCCAAGACACCGGCTGTCACAGTAGCCAGGCCCTGGGGTCCCAGCGTCTGTAGCCCACCAGGTGCTCTAGACAAGGGGGAGGACATGAGTCCCAATAACCTGCCCTGCTGAACGTAAGCCGCTTTACTCACTATTATTTTTAAACATATTCTGGTTTTGCTGTTGCTTACTGTTCCCCCACCCCCCTCCTCCCATTTGTAAAAGCCGCACACACGCAATGCAAACAAGCCAGGGGCCAGTGTGCTAATTATCAGAGGCTGTGCGAGCCTCCCAAAGCATCCCCTCCGTCACCCTGGGGAAAGCCTGACATATTATAAACGGTCTGAATTAGCGTAAATCAGTAAACAGCAAATTGGTCCCAGCCCAATGAGAGATGGATGCCATGCATGCTAAGTGACTCGGCGCAGCAGTTTCAAACGTCACCCCACCCACCGTCGACCTGAAGGACTCAAGCCATTCCTGGGCCCCTGCCGCCCAGGCGCTGCTGCAGCGGATGGCTCAAGGAGAGCCAGGGAGAAGGTGCCACCCCACTGCCAGCGAGCGCTGGTGACACTGTGGCTGAGTGCCCAGCTACTCGTCAGAAAGTCGGGATTTGGGCACATCTTCAGCTCCACAGGAGCAAGCTGGGTGGGGCGATTCCCAGAAGATTTGCAGAACCCCGGTGGTGTAGGGCCCCTCTGCCCTGCAGGGGCACCTACCCAGGGCTGGGGGTGGGTGGGGGCCTTCAGTTCATCAGAGTATCTCCAGGCGCATGTGTATGTTATATAACAAAAGTGCAGAAATAGGTATGGAGTAAAACAAGCCAAGTGTTGGCCATGCGTGTGCGTGTGTGCCCGTGTGCACCATGCCAGCCCTTTCAAACCAAGGCAGTAAATGCAAGTCTTTAGCCGCAGCCCTTTCAACTAAAGCATGTCGGTTGTTGGGCTAGACTTATTTATGATAAACAAATTCCCTAGACTACAGAGGACAATTAGTAAATGCTTATTTCTTAATTGAGAAAAGATCCTCCTTTCTTTTATTTTTGCTCCTCCCTCCTTTAGAAGCACTACTGCACAGACACCACGTCCTTCCTATTGCTGAAACATTGCAACCAAACATTCTTTCCCTGGTTTTTATTTGGCCACAATCTCCTGCTTGCTTCACATGTATGTCGCCATGTAGGGTCAATGCAGTTTGACTGAAATATATCCTAGAAGCTTTACTTGGGCCAGAAGCTGTGGTTTCCTGAAAGCCTGGACCAAGTATTACTCATGACCAAATCTTCCACACAAGGGATGTGGGTGTCTTTTCCATGTGGGCCGGGTGGGAAGCCTTTCTAATCTCTTCACGTGACAAGTGGAGAGTGGTCACAGGGCATTGTCCTCTAACGGCGAGTTCCCTTTGGAAAGCATGCAGTCCCTTCCACCCTCTGGACTTTTTCTTTAAATAATCAAAACCCTGTGGCCCCCACAGCAGCAGCTCCTTGTTTGTCTGTCCTGCCCTCCCGGAGGTTGACTGGATTCTGCATGGTGGGGGTGTCAGGGGAGAGAATCGGCCAGTGGATGGAGAGCCATGAGTATCTCCAACACAAAGTAAAACGGGAGACCCTTCTGTAAGACGGAAACTTAAACACGCTATGTGAGAGGAACTTTCATAGCCGCACAATAAAGCCTTTTCCAGGCTGCAAAGCTCAGAGAAATATAAACGTCAGACCGGAGTGAGGATTCACGGGCTGGACTCTGGGGGGCCTCCGCAGCTGTAAAGGTTAGAGCAGGAGCATATGGTGTGATCATGATGCATGTACGCACTTTTTTATCTGCTTAAGAATTCATTTTTCCCCTCTAATTTGTTTCATCAGTGCTCTAGTCTGAGTCAGAATTTGTCTTGCCTGAAATGAAAGGGACACCGATTGAGGGGAAATCCATACATGTATTAATATAACCCCTTTCCTCGAGCTGGTACGCCTGATCAGCTGACAGTTAACGGTCCTCTCTGTTTGACACTGGAGCCGACCGGGCCTGTGTGGACAGGGGCCCTGCGGAGTCTCGTTCCCGCACGGTAATCCTACAGGAAGATAATGACATGACAGAAGGGCTTTCTGATTTATATCTCAGCATTATTATGTTTGTGTCAGTACAGCCCTCTTCATTTCCCTAAAACACTGTCTTATCATCAGGCCTGACAAGTCTCTTATTCATGGGATAGATTGAAGCGGGCTCTGTACTCCCGGGTGCAGTGGCGCTGCCAGCTGCTCCGTCACATTTCGGTGTTTGTTTCTGTGTGTGCGGGTGCGTGTCCCACACGCTCTCCGTGCAGACTCCCTGAATGCGCAGTTACTGCCCACCCAAACAGAGATGCTGGTGCAGAACAGGGCCATTGCATTCTAGAAAACTCTGCACATTTCTGCATGGGAGAAGCATCTGTATTCTCTGTGTGTGTGTGTGTGTATGTGTGTTGGGGGTGGGTGCCCTGCACGAGACTGCTCACTGGTGCTGACCCAGGGACAAACTCAGTTCTCCCCATGCCAACGGGACACACAAATTGACAGCCCAGCAAAGTGTAAGTCGTCACTCCTATCAGCCGCAACCTTGAGCCGTTTCTCATATTCTGATATATGGCTGCCTGTCTGGGGCCTATAAAAACCGCTATTTCATATGTTCAGTCTGGGAGTTTAGAAATGGTATATTGCAACACAGCAGCTGTGTGCAGCTTAAAAATACAGCACGGAGCATGCCCTTCCACTATTTACTAATCTTGGAGGTTGTCAGCAGCTGAGGTGTGGATGGAGGCAGTGGGCGGCAGGTGACGTGAGCAAGGGACTTTCTCGGGTGGCTCTGTGCTGGGAGATGGAAGGGGGGAGCAGGGTTCTTCAATCCCTGGGGACTGACAGAGCAGGAGGCTCCAGAAAAGAGGAAGCGCCTGTGCTGAGGAAGGGAGGTCTGTCCCCTGAGAGCAGCTGAGCAACCCTTGGGAGTCCTGGGCGCAGCTCCAGCCGACACACAAAGGTATCAGGAGTCGGGCTCCCTGCAGTGTTAACTGGGAGTTTGGGACACTGGTGGGGGACCAGTTACAGATGGGCAGGATCTAAAAAAAAAAGTGGGTGGTGGGAAACTCGCTCCAGATAAGTGTGGTGGGAGTCACAGGCTCACCAGGGTGGCCAGAAGGCTTTGTGGAAGAATGAGGAGTGGGTGAGCCTCTTGGAGAATTCCAGACTGTGGAGGAAGAGCTCTCAAGCAGAGACAAGGGTTGAAGGTCTGTGTTCTCCCCTATGTGGAGCTCAACCTTGGCAGCTGCTTGCATTCAGCCCAGAGCCCAGGCCTCCCTTCTTAGTCTCTGCTGCAGGCCAAGTGTCTGCATGGATGTCCATGATGGGTGTTTGATAGAAGGGTCCTTAGGTCCATGACAGGCTTCCTGTCAAAGACCACCTCAGTTACTCAACACAAATGGATCAAGATGTGACCAGGCCCTTCCTTGCTGTCCAGTTGAACCTGTGCTCTCCACTGCTCCCAAGCTGGGGACCCAGGTACCTCCGAAGGTGACCCTGCAGCACGGGACCTCATCTTTGAGGGGCCAAGGGTGATCCACCCTGCAAGGAGTTTCCCTGACCCTTCAGTATGTTGTTCAGCATTGCAGGAGGGTCTATGTGGATGCCTGCTGTGATAGCTAGGCTCATTGTACCAACTAGACTTGTTTTCGGGAGGAACATATAGAAAGAGTTTAATCAGGTCGCAGCTTAATTAGCGGGTGACTGAGATCAGTGCTTTCTGGGGCTGACCTCTATCACCTTTCCTTCCTGGTGATCGGACCAGCATGCTGCTGCTTGACCTCAACTGTGTGCTGCACTACCTGTGGGGCCAGCCAACCCATGGATACCGGCCCCCTGCCATGCATTGCCAGAGCTGGAGGCTCCAATTGGGACCTGCTTCGCTGAGCTCCCAACACTGCTGAGTGCTGCTGCCCCAACCTGCAGTGTGCTGCCTGCAGCCGACTCTGCTTGTATGCCCGAGGGCAGACTCCTCTGTCTGCTTCTTTGATCTTGGACCAGCAGCTGGCTGAGTCAAAGGACTTTCACTATATTAATTTTTCCATGAAAGTGATTGAACTGTTCCCTCCAAACTGCTGTGTAGGCTGATTAACTGTTACAGTCCTTCTCACTGTATAAACATATCTATATCTATATATCTAGTCCCAAGTGTCCTGGTTTCTGAGTTCATTCCCAGGGCAAATGCTGCGCTAAGAGCTCAGTGAGCTGGCCAAGAGAGTGAGCACACACTTCCCCGGGGCATCCTTCCCCTGATATGCCTGGCTGTGGTTTCATGGAGAGCTGACCCCTTAGGTAAGTTCAGTGCTGAGACTGAAGGGTGACTCACTTGCCTTTCTCTGACCAGACACCAGGCATCCTGGTGTTCTTTAAGACTTCAAATGCCGTTCTACTCGTCCTGCTCACTCCTTCTTGGACGCCCTAGTGTGCTGCCTCTCAGAGAGGTTGGCGGTGGCAGCCCTGTGCTGTCTGTTGCTGCTGGTCTCTGGGCCACGGGGCTGATGTTCTAGTGGTGCATTCTCCCTTGGGAAAGTAATCTCCACACTCTTGGAGTCTCTCCTCTGATCGGGGACAGACCATTGTTTCTCCACAGACGGTTGCTCACCAGCTCTGAAGAGCCCAGCCAGGACTCACCTAGTAGAGGATGGGACATTTTCTTGAGGATCTTTGTGTCAATTCACCTCAATGGCCTCCACGTTGATGGCCCTGAGTCCCTAAGCCTAGAACCAGACATGGCTTGTGAGTGAGTTTTTAGACAATATAAACAAATGCAAGACAAGTGTATCCAATTTAAAGGCACTAGCTTCTGGGGCCCTATAGAAGCAGGAGGAGCCCCTTATGGTATAAGCTTATATGTGTCAAATCGAAATGCCACCCACAGCTGGGCAGCAGCCAGGGCCAGCAGGCCCTGAGAAATACCTTCTAACATGAGGCACTGAAAACATAAGCAAGTCTGATCCCACTCACATGTGTCCGCACGCGACACACACATCCTGTTCTTCCCAGACACGCGTGTTTCAAACATTCACAGCTGACCTCAGACACAGTAAAGAAGCTATCACAGATGGGCCCTATGGAGGGCAGGTTCCAGAAGTCTCAGAGTGGACAGCAGCAGGGACGGGGCAGCGCTGGTGTAATGTGGGACTGTAATCCTGCACAACGCAGATAGGATGAAGCCCAGAGAGAGGGAAATACATAAAGTCACCCCTTTGTGTGAAGAGGGACTAATCAAGAAGAGGAGGTGAGGGCATTGATGTGAGAGACTGAACCTGCCCCATACAGTCCAGATAGCACAAGCGCCGGGCCAGGTTGCTCCTGCAGCTGCGTGTCTTGACTCCCTGGTTCCAACATGCACACAGAACAGGGGGTAACCCTCTGCCTCAGGTGCGGCTAGCTGAAGGAGATGGGGCGTCTGGGTACCAGTTAAACACCAGGAACCAACTCCCACCCTCTCCCCACAGCTCCCGGCCCATCCCCGAGGATGAGATTATAGACTGCGGGTAGGAGTCATGTCTGTCACCATCAGCACTGTCACTCAACCCTCCCTCCCCCTTCATGGAGAGTTCTTGGAATCATGGAGCAAAAGCAGGTGTCACAGAGATATCTGTGCATACAAAAGCCTTGCCTTGCTGCTGATGGTTGAACAGAGAAATGGGGTTCCAGTCTCCTCGGTCTCACGAGCTCTGCTGTTTTGGGTCCCGATGTCAGTCTATCTCCTGAAGGACCATCTTCTTTTTCTGAACCTTTACTTCACTTAGCCTGATGTGTCCTTCCGCTTGGACCGGTCCTTCATAGCAAGTTGTCCAAAGTCAGTGGAATAAAGTCTTGGCTTTTTTGTTTTTCTCATCTAAGGGCCATCTGGCTATCATCTGGCTATCTGTCATCTCAAACAGATCCATACCTTCTACTTGCAGTGATCGTGTAGTCAAGATGCGCTAACAACACTGTGATTCCAGCACTTCACATCTTCTTCAGCCTCCCTGCTCATCGTGCTTATACTCTGCATGAGACTTCCCATGCATGTAAGGCTATTGAACACACAGGATTTTTTGCCTGCAGCTTCTCTTGGGCCTTCACTGTAGATTCACGCAAATGGAGATCCTTACCAGTTACAGTCAGTTCTCCATTTTTCATGATCTTTCTTATTGGTCCAATTGGGGGGTTGGGTAGTAATTTGTTTTAGAAATGTGTAGAAGCATTTATAAACAGTTGGGGGCCTTTATGAGCTGAAACATCCAGAGTCTCCATTGAAGACTCTCAGGCCCCACTCAGGGGCTCTCCTGCCCCCGTGCCATGTGGTGCCATGCCACGCAACCTGAGTTGCGTGGGAACAGGTGCCTCCAGGAACCTCCCCCTCTCAGGCTGCCCTTGCTCTCCAGAAACCCAACCTTAAATGATCTTTCAGGGGCAGGAAGTCCATGTTGGTCATCTCCTTATCCTCTCAATTGTGAGGGGAAAGAGAGTAACTTCTGATAGGAATTGATTTGAGGAACTCAAAACGGGGACACAGAGATAGACTGTCTGGGCTTGAAGAGACTCAGAGAGGCCAAGCGACATGCCCACCACCGTCTTCAGGAAACCTCAGTATTTCATACTTACATTTTCTTAAGTGGTTTCAGTATTGACCAATTGATTTCAAACTCATTTTATTGAAATCTCCAGGCTTAATTAGATTGCTTTCCGGGACATGGCAGTCATGCTTTTCATTAATATCTGGGTCTGCCAGGGCCACAGCCACCTGCACAGTCTATCAAAGGGCAGAAACAGCCTCCCGTGGATGCTGAGACCCACACGCATATCCACCTCATCAATTAGGGGGAAATGGCCAAGTAAAGATGTGCTCTGAGGATCTGCGCAAATAATGGAGATGGGTAAATGAAATTTACTAAATCAAGATGAAATGCATTTCTAAGCCTGTGTCAGCTTCACTCTGGACCCATGGATGGAAATAAAATTGATCTCCCAGTTACAATTCAGGGGCAAAGGTTGGTATTAGAGGCTACTTATGCTTCAGTCAATGACGTGCTTAAAATGATAGGACAAGATCACATCGTCTCTAGGATATCACTCCAAGTTAGCGCTAGTTGTTGATTGATTGTACTGTTTCTCTCTCTCACTCTCTCTCTCTCTTTTTCTCTCTCTCTCTCTGCCTCCTTTTCTTCATCTTCTTCCTCCTGATAATATGTTATGTTATAAGTTGATGTGGAGAGAGTTTCAAGATTTTTTAAAAAATAATTTCACTGGAGGCTCGTACAACTCTTAACGTAACCCATATATATCCCTATTGGGTCAAGCACATTTGTACATTTGTTGCAATCATCATTCTCAAAAACATTTTCTTTCTACTTGAGCCCTTGATATCAGCTCTTCATTCCTCTCCCCACCCCCCGCCCCCCAGGATTTTTTGCAGTTGTCTCACAAAATCTCAAGAACAATCCACTATTGACTTAAGAGAAACATGTCCCGCTTCAACCTGAGTTTCATCTCTCCATACCTATTTTAATGTGCGGTGCCTGTGCCTCTCCCAAGCCTCCCTGAGAAGATGCTCTTCCCACCCTGCTCCCAGAGCAGAGAGGACAGAGTGCAGGCGCAGCCACAGCCTCTTACACTGCCTGATCTCAGCTGTCCAGTTCGTCCCCACTGTGGTGAGGACAAAGCTCCTCCCTCCACCCCAGCTCTGTGCATGGGACGTCCTTGGGTGGAGAGAAGGGGAAACCAGGCCCCTTGAAAGGAGAGGGCTGCTGAGTCCCTGGGGTTGCTGCTTCCATCGTGAGGGCCTCAGAGACCGTGGGTCACCGCTGCGCACACTTCCAGGCCCCGAAATCCTGAGCTCCTGTCTACAGCCCCTCCCACTTTCCCAGAAGGAAACCGAGGTAGTGAGGCAAGGTCTCACTGCTAGCACCAGGCAGGGGCACCTCAGCCCAGCCATTGGTTTCAGCCCCTGCCATGGGCCCCAGAGGGCGACCTTCAACCTCTCTGCTTATCAGAAGTGAGCAGTGTCTTCTCCTTCATCTGCTGCCCCTTTGATCATTTTAGGGAGACTAGGTACAAAAGCTTTACTCTCCATGGTGCCATCTCTCAGCATGCCCTGGGGCAGGGCCTGAAGACTCCAGGACCCTTGCCAGCCTACAGGTCCTCCTGGAAGCATGGTGGGGCCCGGCCTGTCACTCTGGGGACCTGGTGCCATCTTCCTGTGTGACCTGCTGAGCACATGGCTCCCTCCTGGGTTCCGACACCCCTTGGGAAGAGAAGAAGTGCCATTGGTGAGGAGATGGGGAGGGGAGGAGGACAAGGGTCTGTCCACACTCCTCCTTTGTCCACACCCAACTCAGCCCTGAGGTGGGGTGGAAGTCTCGGTGGGCTTGGGGACTCTGCGGGTGGCTGGCTGTATTTGCAGGTAGCTTGTGTGAGCAGCCAGCATGGTGCAGTCTGACTTGGGAAAGGTGGGTCTTCCTGACATCCATTCTCACCCAGCTCCGGCCCTATGCACCACACACGCCAGCCAATCTGTTGTCCTTCAGGAGCCTGTGTGATGCTGGGGACTGGGTCACCTTTGTCTCAGTGCCACAGGCTCACTCATGGAGGACAGGGTTCAGCAGAGCCTCTGGAGATGGAATGACATGTCACAAGCCTTCCAGAGCTCAGGAATGGAGGGCTTGTGGGTCATAAAGGAATGTTGCCTGAGCATGTGCTAGAAGGTGGGCCCTTGGTTGGCTGGACATTACTCAAAATGCATGCTTGGGGCCAGGTGAGATCTCCTGCTGTCCTTGAGGTCACCGTGCACAGCTGCACATCTCGGGGGCTGTCCCTCTCCCCACTCTTCACTCTGCACTGGAGGGAGGCGTTAAAGCTCACAGAGAGGACAAGGGAATGCCAAGGATTGTCACAGGGCATGTCAGGAAGCGTCTGGATGCTTGCTGCTGTGGGAGCTGGTAGTCCCGGCTCATTGGTGAGTTAACGCATGAAAGGAGGAGATGCTGCCTGCTCCTGCTTCCACTTCCTGACCACCCATGTGTGTCTGTCCACCTTGCTCAGGTGAGCCTGCCTGAGTCTGAGGTGAGGCACTGTAATTGGCTATCACCCTGTTGCCTTTGCCCAAGGGTGCCCAGGCACCGGGGGATTCTGGGAAGACAGAGGCTGGTGCTGTCTGTTGTCTGATGGTGGAGAGAAGGGGATCAAGGAGTCTCTGGGCCCACTGTTCCATCTTGTAGGACTCAGAGTTCATCTTAGCAGCGTGAGGGTTGGTGGGGGCCACAAGACCCAGCATTGTCATTGGAGGGCTGCAGAAGTTCAGGGGGGCTCCGAGACAGCCAGCTGTTGACCATGGGTGACGTTCCTCACCTCTGGAATCTCAGTGCCAGATCCATGCAGGCAGGATCATGCAGCATTTAGCGCGTAGGGGTCGGACAGGCCAATGAACCAGTGCCAGTCGGGTTGATCGATCCCACACGGTCTCCTCCGCCTCCTACCCCACCACACCTGCCTCTTCCCATCTGTTTTCTCTGAGAATACGTGCACCTGACCAGTGCCTATTGGGTCAAGACGGAAGCCGGGATATCAGGCAGCAGTGCCTGCATGCGCTCCTGGTACCGTGAAATTCCTCCTCTGTGAATGCACTTCACTGTGCTCTAACATCTGGTGATTCGCAGCATCTACTGCATTTTCACACAACGAACACATTCTCCCCTGGTTTGCCAGCTTCTCTCACCCAGACCCACAGAGCTCTTTCTGAAAGTCCTGCTGTTGTGAAACTTTCCTTTTGCATGTTGCTGTGCTAAATAAAATAAATAAAGAGCATGCCATGTTAACTACACACGTACGGCCCACACCAATGTCCTGCACCCAGATGTCCCTCAAAGGCTGGACCATGTGAGTATGTCTGAGCCTGCACCAAACCTAGACTGGGTCTTTGGAACACTCCTTCACTAGGAGAGAGCCAGCCAGCCCCAGAGTGGACTTCACCGTAGAGAACTTCATTGGAAAATGCATCTTCAATTCTGCACCTTTCTGTCCCGAGTGGTGCACCTCTTAGCAAAACACTTTATTCCTTTTTTAAAAAAAACACCATCCTGCTAAAATATATAGAGAGGAGATTAAATACTTTGCTGAAGAGAGGGTCTGACATACTGTGAGGCACACACACACACACACACACACACACAGACACACCCCTCAGAAATGACACACCTGCACCATAAGTGTAAGGACAGCAGACACAGGGCAGCAGACACAACTGCATGGCCCACTCCTGCTGGGCACCGTCCCTGATCCATCAACTGTGCACGGAAGCAGAGACCAGGCTCAGATGGAGTGAGCATGTAAATACTCTGGAATCATAGCAGTGTCTCATATGCACTAAGTAGCTCAATTTGCTGATGCATTCCAGGTCTTATATTAGTTGATCTGTCAATCCCAAATTTCCCAACCTTGCTGTCAGCTGACCTATCTCTGTCTAGAGACTGAACTCCTATCTGAAAGGGTGTGAGTCCACCACAAGGTCTTCAGACAGAAAGACAAGTTCCTGGTGTACAGCCACACCCAGTGGGGACTTTTGATGTCATTAACTTTGAGCAAACCTTGAAGTTGGCCGATGCCACACTGCCCCTCCAGGGTCACTCCAGGGCCTCAGGGAGCCCCAGTGAGGCAGCCTCTCGGGCCCAGGGCTCTATCCCATGTGGCCACACCAGGAGCCTACCCCCCTGCCCAGGTGACCCGCTGTGCATACATACCACACTAACCAGAGAGGCATGTGGAGGGGCCCACCGATTAGGCGCACAATTGAGAAACCTCTAAGAAAGGAAATATCTTATTAATTCATTAAGTCAAACTGCTTGTATCTACACTTGTATGACTAGAATTATGGTTCATTAACTTCATTTCTTTATATGAGTTAATTAGCTCAGAGGAGGCCAGAAATTAATTACCAGCTTATATAGTTTGTGCAGAATGGCATTCTGTTTATTTAGTTTCTCCTATTAACTTTTAATCTCTTCAAACAATAAAAGAGGTAATTAGTATTTTATAAACAAAAATGAATTCCATGAAGGAAAATACTTCGGCACACAGTGAAGGCCCCGTGAGGACCCGGTGGCTTGGGGTGGGGTGGGGGGGAGTTAGAGACCCTTTGGAGGTTAAGTATGAGCAAAGGGAGACGGAGCATGCAGGTGGACCAAGGTGGGTCTCCACTCCACTGCCTGAGAAGGAATATCCAGGCCTCCCTCCCTCTCTCTTGCAGCCCGGGGTGAGTCTCGACCCATATCCCATTGCCTGAAAATAGTCTGCTGTGCAGTCAGCTACAGTCTCCGCCTGCATTGTCTCTTCATAAGACCTCCAGGTGCAGAGAGAAGGGGCACACAAGACAACTCTGCTCGCACATCTCCCACCCCTTGAATACGGCTTATTTACTCTGCAGTCATGGAGCTGGAGAGCTACGACTGAGTGACGTCATTACCTGGGATGCATGGGGTGATCATTGTCCAGTGCATGTTAGACACTATGCTGAATCCAGGGCAGTGACACGCTCCCTTTCTGAACTTGGTCTTCACAGCTGAGCTCGGGCCCTGAGGTGTGTACAGAAGAAGCAGTTGTCCTGGCAGGACTGGACTCTGCCGATGTGTCCTGTGTGTGTCCCCTGCCCTAACACTTAGAATACAATGGTGGCTTTTCTGAAGGAAGCCCCGCAGTCTGTCTTACTCAGCCTCACTCTCCAGCAAGATATTTAATGAATTACAGGAGTTATTTAATCAATGTATTGTGTTAGCATAGCATTAATATTAATTAAATGTTCATTAAAAAAATGGGATCCTTAACAGCCCCGCATCGATCGCAGCGAGGCACATGGGGTGGGGGCTCCAAAGCCTTGTGCACGGCAGGGTGCTGCACGCCGGGAAGCCAACTGATATTAGGAGACGATATCCTACAAGTTCTCTCTTACACATTATTTCCTTGAAATCATAACGGGAACGGCAAAGGTCTGCTGCCTTCGATTTCCTCGGCGCTGGGAGCAGGCTTCCTCTGCCCCGGCTCAGGGTGAATTTGCAGCACTGGGAGCTGCCCCTGCTTCTCCCCAGCCAGCCAGACGCCCGGTGCACGGCTTCGCTGAGATCTGTGACCACGTTGGCATTCACACCCTGGCCCGCCCCTCTCTCGGGGGATGGGGGAGCATGTGGTCATTTGGTTGGGTCTTCGGGGTGCTGCTCCTGGGTGGGTGGCAGCCCCTGGGAATCCAGACCGGATTGTGTCAATCGCTCCCTATGGAAGCATCCTGTTTCTCAAGAGTGTGGGAGCATTCATTCTTCTTGAGAAGGGGGTTGAATCGTCAGGATGCGTTTTCACCTGGGACCACAGATGTGACTTGGTGGACAGGCCTTCCTTCTGACTTGGCCCAACAGCCCTGGAGACAGGTCGCAGCCAGCCCCCTTCCCACTCACCCACAGACAGGGCGGAGGGCTGCTGCTCACAGAACACGCCTGTGAGAAGACCGGGTAGAGCGGCCAGGGCATCCCAGTACCTGAGAAATCTCAGGGTCCTACAGCCACAATCATTACTAAGAGCAAGACAAAAGGTGAAGGACTTCCATCCACCACATACCTGGGTCTCTGGCTGCTGGGTGTGACCCCTGGCCTGCTCCTATGGAGTGAGGGGAGACTCTGACCCTGTCAGCACAGAGACAAGAAAGTGGCCCTCCTGCCCTCCATGTGACGTCAGTCCAGGGGGTCAGACAGGAGGGACCACACTGATAGCCACAACCAAGGTAAACACCATGCACAGACGCACCCTGGGGATACCGGTTATGTGTGTCATCACTGTGTTGGCTCAAGGCTCCACACACGTGGCCTGCTCAAGACAAGCATTGAAGGTGCTCTGATTTTAAGCCCACATGTTTCCCGTGATCCCCATGGGATTCCCCAGCACCCCTTTGCACAGGTCTGTCAGGGACAGACCTATTTGTTCAGGGACTTAAAAAGCCACAAAGTGGGCCACGCACAGTGGGGTTTGTCACCTTGGCACTTCTCTCCTTCTCATCCGCAACTTACCAGTACTTGAAAAATAATACTGGTGTTTTATCACATGCCTGAAACTTATGAACCCGCAGCAGAAAACATAGTCTCCGTTCCCCCTGTGACGTTCCCTTTGCCATCCTATCCAGGCACCTGCTCTTGGTGTGCTCTGGCCCGCCCCCCGCCCCGCCTCCCCCCAAGAGCTAGCTCATTGCGACAACCACAGAACAGATCTTCCCCACGAAGGGCAGACATCTGTGTAGATTTTCTTGTTGACTCCCCCCCCCCCACCACCACCACTCACACTCATGAAAGAAGGACTTCCACAAGTACATGGGGGAAAATGCCACTAACTTGACCTGTCATGACCTCAGGATGAATATAAATACATGGCTAAAACTCTGTAACTGGAGACTGGACCTACCACCATTGTTGTGACTGATGGCGGCGCATCAGCTTGTTCGCCACGATGAGGGTGGTGGAAGGAAGTCTTGTTCATCAGGGTGGCAGCAGATGGAGGGTATCCCACACTGAGGTGGGAGGTGGAGGTAGACTTTCCTTGATCACCGCTGATGGGGCGGTAGAGGCGCCTGAAGTTCACTCACCGTGATGCAATGACTGAGTTAGAGTCGTCTTGTTCACGGTGGGTGGCAACAGTGGCAGAAGATGAGGTTATCATCCCGCACTGAGGTGGCGGTGATAGCCTTGATCACCATGAGGGTCGCTATCCTTGATGGGATTGGTGGGGTAGACATATGTCCCCCACTTGGTCTGTCAGCCAGCCCCTGTGACTCACACCCATGTCTTGTAAGTGAGATGGGCCTGTCTGCCTCCCCCTGCACATGGATAGCCAGTGAGTTCCCAGCCTCAGTGGGTTCTCCTGCCAGGTAGAGCGTCCCAGTTGGAGGAGCCCTGATTCCAGACCTGAGCACATGCCCGTCTCCAAGGGTGACGTAGCGCAGCAGTGAGCATGTTCTTGGGGCACAGTGGGCTCCTTCATCGGGACTGTGTGTCATCCTCAATTGCCCCTGAGAGAATGCAAATCACTGGGCACCTCCCACGGCTGTGCAGAACAGATGGACATCTTCAGAGGTTGGATTTTATCATCTCTGGACTTCCCAAGGTTTTGACCACATCTGTCCTTTTTCCACCTGGCCATGGTCACTCCAGAAAACCCTGAGGCCCAGCTCACTGCACCTGGCAAGTTCAGCAAACAGCACAACTCTCGTGGACATTCTTGGGGAGAATGGTTGGTCTTGAGTCCCCAAGTGTCACTAAAGGTTAACTGCCATGGTGATTACTGAGAAGCTAGAGACTTGTGCCCACCCAAAACCCCTCAGAGTAAAGGATGGCATCTTTTTGTGAACAGAAATCATTAGAAGCTGTTTGAAGCATTTCAATTCTGACAACCCGATTCAGAACAACATGACGAAGACAGGAATTGGTTTGCCTATCTGCTGGGGATTTAGAAGCACCCGGTGGTGTTGTGGCTATGGACTGCGCCTCTGCCTAGAATGTCAGCAGTTCAAGACCACTAGTACCTTCGCGAGAGAAAGATGAGGCTTAAAGGATCCCTTTAAGGACCATAGTCTCAGACACCCATATGGGCTGTTATCCAGTCCTAGATGGTCGTATGATTTCACATGGATTCAATGGAAGTGAGTTTGGTTTTGGAAATAAGAGAGATGTTCAGAGAAAAGGTTCCCTAATCACCCTGCTCCCCAGCCTTAAGGTAGGAAAGAGACTCCTGGAAATAGAGAGATCATTCCTGAGAACTCACTGGTCACAAAATTAACAACACCTTGCCAGCACAAAAGTTTTGTAATTTTTAATTAAAGAAAGTAAAGGCTTGAAAGTAAGCAATCAACTATCTAGCTGGGAAGCAACAAAGCCTACATGGAAGAAACCCACCAGCTAGTGTATGCTCACGAGGTGTCAACAGGATCAGGTGTCAGAAGACCGCGGACAAACCATCATACACATGCAAGCCAGGAGACAGGAGACTCGAAGCTCATCTGTGGAAATTGGACATCCCTCACAGAAGGGTCACAAGGAGGGGTATAGCACCAGCAAAACACACAACATCCCTCTCGTTCTTTAATGCTTCTTCCCCTCTCCCCAGACCACTATCATGACCCCAGTTCTACTTACAAATTCAGCTCGACCAGACATGTACTCTGGTACAGATAAGAGCTCTGGACACATGGGATCCAGGATGAATAAATCCCTCGGTAACAACAATGCAAATAGCGATACTTCAAGGGTCAGGGGAAGGTGGAAGGAGATGGGGGAACTGATCCCAATGATCAACATATAACCTCCCCACCCAGGGTGACAAACAACAGACACATGGGTGAAGGGAGACAGTGGATAGTACAAGATAGGAAAATAATAACTTAAAGATTAGTATTATAATACTCTATCAACGGCTGAGCCCCGGTGGCGTAATGGTTGTGCGTGGGACTGCGGCCCACTGGGACGGAGGTTCAGTTCCAGCAGTGGGGCTGGGCCTCCTACTCCCACCGCCGGAAAGCAGTAATGCCCCCCCCCCCGCAAAATACTCTATCAAGGGTTCATGAGGGTGGGAGGGTGTGAGAGGGAGAAAAATATACCAAGGGCTCAAGTAGAAAGAAAATGTTCTGAAAAGGATGATGATAACATACGCACAAATGTGCTTGATACAGGGATGTGTGGATTGTGATAAGAGATGTAAGAACGGGCTAGACCAGCTATTGAACACAATCCTATTCATTCTCAAACATCATGGGACTATTGGCTATGGGGATAGATTGGTGTTAATTTCACTCCATGACTGGATGTTCGATTTCTCCTCAGACAGGTAAGAGTGCCCCGCCACATAAATGTGTCTTCTGAATGCTTACTAGGCATTGCTGGCAGACCAGCCACATGTGCTGGGGTGGTGAGATTCATTCATTTACCACGCTTCCGTCACACTAGGTTCAGTAGAAGATACATGAAACCAGACTAAACAGAACCACCAAGCACAATGCCACTGAGCCAATGCTGACACCTCTTGACCCTACAGGAGAGAACAGAGCTGCCCTGGTGATTTCCAAGATTGCACACCTTCTTGGGAGCAGAGAGCCTCACCTTTCTCCTGCACGGAGGCTGGTGGGTTTGAACTGCTGACCTGGAGGTTCAATGCATGACCCACTAAGCCACACAGGGTTTCCAGAAGATGCGCAAGATTTTTAAAAAGCCCGTTCTGGAGCACAATGTACCTGATACTTGCTAAGTCTCTTGACTTTGAGGTCCTGTCTTAAGCTTTGGTTTGTGTACTTACTGCTCTGTTGTTTGTTCCACCTATCAAATGGAATGGTGGCATCAAACAGAATTAATTGACATTACCTCTGTATGATGGCGATGACACTGCACCCTCCCTTTCTACGTGTTATTATTTTACACATTACAATGAAGCTCAGTGAGCCACATTTCTCCTGGGGGATCACTCCATTCTCTCCACTGCTCCAGAGCGGTTGGTGCCTGTTGTGGAGGTGGAAATCCATGTATCTCCCGCACTGGTTTTAAGAGAGGCTACATCACAGACCCAAACCCAAACCAATCTCACTGCCATTGAGGCAATTCATTCTGAATGATGTCAGCCATCAAACCTTCCCAGGCAACAGGAGGATGTGTCAGAGCGGAAGAAATGTCCCTTTCCTTCGGTTCTGACTGGAGGGAAACAAATACTCCAGATAATTTATATCAAGTAAATGTAGAACCAAAACAGCAAGCCACCTCCAGTGAGTCGTGTCGGGCTCATGAGGACCCTGAGGGTAGCTTTCACTCGGGCCTCCAGGCCGTGCTCTTCACAGACACACACCTCGCTGTGTCTCGGGCCCTCTGCGTGGTGGCAGTTGGAGTGTTTGGTCCGTGTGGTGCCAGCCCCTTAAAGGGGCATGTCGAGAGCAGAGATGCTGTCAAGGGGAGTGGGGAGGATGGGACCTGGGGTTGGTTGGCTGGTTGTGGCAATGTAGCAGGCATTTTGCCCCTTGAGGAATGCAATGAGCATCACTGAACTCTATGTGTGGAAATCGTTGACTTGGGCTATGCTTTCTCCAGTGGATTTTCACCGCCTGGTTATGGGTTGGACTGCAAACGGAATGTCAGTGGTTTGAAACCACCAGCTCTTCCACAGGAGGAAGGTGAGACCGTCTATTTCCACAAAGAGCTCTGATTTCAGAAGCCCAAGTAAGGGGCAGCTCTGCGGTGAGTGTGAGCCCCTCCCTGGCAGTGAGAGCTCAGGGCCCCTTAAGAGGCCAGCAGCCCCATAAGAGGGTTTCCAAGGCTGGACTCTTGAGAGGAGCTGCCGGCCTCTTCCTCTCCAGGGCAGGGCTGGCAGGGCCTAGACACTCAGAACACTCAGCCATCTTCTACCATGCTAAAACGGAACAAGTCTAAACACATGTGTAGGGCCTTAAGAAAGTCATCATTTCAGTAAGAATATTTTTGAATTCTGAAAAAGAAAATGCCCATATATCCTATACTCCTTTGAAGTTCTTATGTTTTTAAAAATATGATAATTTTAGGGTTAGGAAAAAAAGATAAAAAATAAAAACTATACAAAAATACAATATAATTAGAGTCTTTCCACCTACTTTATTCTATTTTATGCTCACCTTAATATATATTATATATACACACATACACATGTATGTGTATATACACACAACTACAATGGGGTGTTACAAAGTCTGTGGACAGGTGCAATTAAAAGGTGATTGAATTTTCCCAGGGATTTTTGAATCACCTTTATATATAGCAGTCACACACACACGTACACACATATGTGCATGTGTTTACATACACATACACACATGCGTACAGACGTATAGATGCACACACACATACATGCAAATATCTGTACATATATGTACACACATATAGAATACAAGCATACATGTATGGACACATACATATACATGCACACATATACACATAGATAGACACATATACCCACAAATATATATATGCATAATTTCCAGCAATGACCAAGCACTTTCACATGGTGACCCTCATCATCTGCTCCCAGAGTCCTATGTTGGGGAAGCTGCCCTCAGTGGAAGTTCATAGAGTCAAGCCTGCCCTCCCCACGAGCGGAGCTGCTGCCCTGGCCTGCCTCCCTTTCCCGACCAGGCTTGGTTCCTGCCCTGGAGCCCATTTTATTGAGGGGCACTTGGGAGATGGACAGAGAGCAGGAGGCAGGGACAGAGGTCACCAGCATTTGCACAGAACAGATTGAACCACATCCGATTCTCATCTATTATTTCGGGGTGACTGGCCAGGCTTGGCGACTATGGATTTGATAATCATTCTGACGTGCGTATTTCATAGGAAGTGCACAGATCTCACTCGGATGTGATTGGCCTGTCACGGCAGAGCAGTCCTGTACACGGGGAGAGGACTGGCTCCTCAGAGAGGTCTGGTCCGGGTGAATCCGTGAGGGGGCCCTGTGCTTCCAGCAGCTGGGAAGAGGAGGCACACCAGCTGTGTCTCTGCAGGGCAGCAAATGCATCACCCCTGATAACAGATGACAAATGTGGTTCCATATCACGTCAGGCAAAACGGAGGCCCTTGTCAAACAAGGGTCACAGTGGAGCAGTTACCCGAGGAGGAGAAGCCTGGCAGGCAGGTGTCCCTGCAAACGTGCCTGAGCTCCCTGCAGCAGATCAGGGGCAGCGGCCAGGGAGCTGGGGAGCACCGGCCCTCAGGGGGTCTGCTGGCATGGACCTCCAGGTCCCAGGCAGAGTCCCACCCTGCAGCACAGCCAGAGGGCAAGCAGTCTGCCTGTGGCCAAACCCAGACCCTGAAACGGGACCATGCAGCTGAGGTTCCTGTTCCGCCTGATGGCCTCAAGGCCTCAGGGGCCCTGGAGGTGAAATGTCCTGGGGACAACACCGAAGAAACGCTCCCCATACACAAAGCAGCCCACTTGGTTAGTTCCTTTTTCCTGCTGTTTCAGGGGTCACCTCTCAGAAGACCCCCTGCCCGGGGGCTAGTGTCAGCCCCTCCATCTCGCGTGGTGTCCATGTGTCCATTCATTCTGCATCTTTCTGCCCTCTCTCCCTGCGCTGAGAGGAATCCATTCACTCCGGAAACCCTCTCTGGCCACAGGCATCTGTCTGGCAGCTCAGCAGTCGGGGTGTTGAGATGGCATCACTCGGCGGGCGCTGGGACCTTGCCCCTCAGACAGGGCACATGCCTTCTGCCAGCCAAGAAGCCGAGGAGGAGCCGCGGTCCCAGCATGGCCATTTCAATCACTTTCCCAGTCGGGAATGAACTTTCTCTCACCCGCCCCCGCCCCCGCCCTCTCCTGAGGGAGACCTGGCTTTCCGGTCCCGAGTTTTCCCTGAGCAATTTTATACAACGAGACGGTAACAGTTGTTTGTCTGATAAAGCACGTACTATTTAGAACACAGATGTTTGATTATTATTTATTTCTCTCTGAAGCCCACTAATTCAGTCCCAAATGATCTCTTTCTCCCTTTTGCTTAAATTTAATTTGGAATGTATGTTGTTGGTAAGTGACAGAGAGTTTAATTATTAATAGGATCCTGTAATGCAATGCACCATAGTTTGGAACTCATCTGGGGCTAGAGACACTCCTGTTCCTTCCTGCTTCCTTCTGCTCCAGGATCGGGCATGGCTACCAAGGAAATGACAAAAGGCAGGGCCAGTCAGTCTCCTACCTTGCCAGCGTCTGTGGGGACCTGGGTTGCCCAGACCCACCAGGCCTAGGGCACAGCTCCCTCCTTGTGACCCAGGTATGTCTATTCCAGTGCCCATGCAACCAAGTGTCTTGGGCAGGTCCCCTTGGGTAGGCAAAGGTGTGTGGGCAATGGCAGCTGCAGCAGGGTCCCCTGGAAGGTCACCATTGGAGGAGGGACAGGGCTCTCCAATAGAGGAGGGGCCTGCACAGGGGCAAGAGGTGGGCAAGGAGGACCCAGCTTGGGGTAGCAGCAGGGGGTCAGACCTACTTCTCTTAGTCTCCAGGCAGGCCTGGGGCAGGGTCACCAGTCAGGCGGAGGGGAGCTAGTCACTGCTTCTCTCACATCCAACTGCTTCTCTCACATCGGCACCGGTTTGGGATGGCCGTGCTGCTCTGTGCCACTCTGCCTGCTTGCCTCGGTGTGCTGGGACATGTGAGCCACTGCTCTTTGGCGTATGTCTCTGAGGACAAGGCTCTTTCCAGAGCTCCATGTGGCCTCCATGTGCTCGGTCCAGTGGGACCTGGCACACCCACCCTGTTGCCATGCCGGGGTGCATACTGTGCCCATCTGCCCACCGGGTGCATCCAGGCTCCGAGGGATTCACAAGTGGCACCCAGCTTGTGGGAGGAGGGACGGGAGAGCTGCAGCTAGAGTTTGAACACCCGGCACCCACAGGGAGGCATACTCCCCTGAGTGAAGGGGCTCCATGGGTGTCAGTGGGGCAGAAGCTTGAGAAGAAATGCTGCCAGGGCCCCGGGAGGGGGGCGGGGATGTTTGCACTGGCTGGAGAGAGTCATGCAGCTTCTGGGAAGGTGCAACCCTCCTTCCAGCAGGAGGTCCATCCCCCAGGGTCAGGTGAGAACATCCCATCCCCTTTGTCTGCTCTGGCCAAAATGAGGGGCAAGTGTTCCCTTCCCATGGAAAGATTCAGGGTCAAGGCCGCCCAAGACATGTGACACACAGCATACCCAGTTTGTCGTGGGAGGTGGCAAGCTGCCAAGACGGAGACCCTCTGCATTAAGATGGACTAGCAAAAAAGGCCAGACTGTGTGCTGGCCAAATCAGCCACAGGCACACATGGGTCCAGTCTCCACTCCATTGTGGGGAGGACCCAGGTGTGGGCTGGGCTTCCTTTTGTGGAGCTGTGACCCAAAAGAAGGCCATGCCCACACTCAGGGCCATGGGTTAATCCTCTCCCGCGGCATGCCTGAGGCCACCGGCACTGCACACAGTGGCTCTGCAAAGGGACTCAGGACTGGAAAACACTGTGGGCTCCCACAGCCCCCTCCTTCTCCCCGGGATCTCCCACTGCTGGTCTGAAGCGTCTACCCCTCAGCTAGCAGCTGACTGCACCCCCAATGCAAACACAGATTCATACAGCTGTGTGTCAAATGAGCCTCTGTTGGCCCTTCCAGCAATCATCGGGGTCTAGAGACCTTGCTTTACCTTCCCAATAAACAGCAGGTCACCTTGGTTCTCTCAGGCCTGCATCACTGGTTGTGATCCATGGAGGAAAGGGGAGCCCCAGCAGTGGGTGTTTGGGGAGGCACAGTGAAAAGTGACAGGGTGGAGAGGGCCGGGTGAGTGAAGCACTGCCCCCATCCTACTCAGAGTGCAGGGACATTGACAGGGGTGGGGTGGGGTTGAGGGGGTGAGCAGCATAGCTGTGTTTCTCTCTCCCCCTGAGGGAGAGCTTGATACCGTTTTGAGAAGTGGGCTACTGGGTCCCCTGGAGAGATGGAAGAGTCAGACATCATAATTCCAGAGCTGGCTCAGCAGGAGGTGGGACTGCAGGTGTAGAGCAGCGGCCTCTCAGAGCTGCAGGGGACACAGGGAGGAGGCACTCAGGTTTTAGGGGAGCCTCAGTAGAGGGGAGACAGGGATGAAGGCAGCAGACGACGAGGTCAACAACCAGGCCTGCTATGTGTGTCTTGCACACAGGATCTGATATCGTCATTGTTTTTACTACTGGTTATTCGTCATTGTTTTTACTACTGGTTATTTCCATAACATGGTTCCCCTCTCTCTCTCTCTCTCTCTCTCTCTCTCTCTTCCTCTGGCAAAAACAGACACCAAACACTGAAGGTCTTCAGTGAGTGCAAGAACTAAAACCCACTGGGAGCAAAGTGCTGGTGCTTTCTGAGCAGCTCTGACTGATGTCAGCCCTCACAGCTGCCAGAGCTGCAGGCTCACCATGCCCTATCATCAGGGCAGTGTGACACTCTTTGCTATTGCTGACCACTATGTCTAAGTATAGGTTATTGGTGTCAAATTATGTTAAGTTCTTTCAAGGCTTTGCATGTGGCCAAGCCAAATGTAGAGCATGCCATTTTTGACTACAAAGGCCAGGGCCTCCAGTCCTTTCTCAGTGGATTGGCTCAAGGCCAGGGAGCAGAGATGGGCAGTCAGGGTGAGTGTGCATGACCGGAAATGGGGGTGCTCAGAGGCCAATGCGTTGGCACACGGCCCACCCAGTCTCAGGCACCTGCTCTAGGGCATTCTCTGTGGTGACTCTTGAAAGAGCGGCTCCTGGTTGCCGAGCCATCAAGGTGGTTCCAGCCCCTCCTGGCTCAGTATCCCAGAGAAAGGAGCAGCGCCTGCTTCTGCCCCACCCTGACGGCAGGCAGGCGCGCTTGGCCGTGAGTCTCCTCGTGGCTCAGCCGCTGGCTGGGGAGCTTCATGGACCCTTGCTGCCCACCCTTCCCTCTTCACACCTGCGTCTTTAAGAAAGAAGGGGAGTGATCGTATGCAGTGAGCCAGCAGAGCTCCATTGCAGGAGGTCACGCATCTGCAGCAACAATGTGTCTTTCTCAGGCTTGCACGTGCTATGGTGGTGGCCACACCCACATCAGTGGCTGAATGACCACAGCCCAGTCCTGCAGTCCTGGAGTCCCACGGGCCTGCAGCTGTCTGAGGAGGCGGCTGCTGCCTTTGGGAAGGTGGGTGGGGTGGGGTGAGGGGGTTCTTCATCATCTCCTGGACAGGAAGACTTGGTTAAGCATTGGTTGGGGTGTAGCCAATAACACCTCTCAGTGACCACCATGAAGGCCTGGTAACAAGCTTGCCACTCTTTCGTGCTTCAGACCTTTGAGCTCCCAGGCAGGGCGGGGAATCAGAGCTTGGGACTTCTCACTGTGGGGGCCCAGCACCCTCCCAGATATGACTTCCTTCTAGTGAATGCCCCCATGGTAGTAGGGTACTGGGGCCAGAAACTCAGCCATGTGCAGGGAGGACCCATTGTTGATCAGAGGGTGACACTGATGAGGTGGTGACAGCGACACCCCAGTGACCCAAAACCCTGAGGCTTCCTCTGTGCCCTGCAGGCTTCATCGTCTGGGGAACCCCCAGGAACACTCTGTTTGCTGACCTCTTGACCCTGGCATCCTGCTGCCATGATTGCACAGAGCGGGCACAAGTCCAGTGTCCAGTGTCCAGTCTGGTCAGCCATCATGTCCTGTGAGTCAATCACCCCCACACCTACAGGGAAGGGCAAGCCCATTTCATAGGGTCCAGACTGTAAATCTTTGTGGGACAGGGCAAGCCATCTCTCCTCTCTCAAGGAGCATGCAGGGGTTTGAACCAGTGTCCTTTGGATCAGCAGTCCCACACACCTCATAGCTCGGGCCCCAGAAACCTCTCATGTCCCAGGCTAATGCCACCTAATGCCACCACACCCTAACCTCCCTAGGTGTACCTGCCTTCAGCAAGACATAGGTCAGCTGCCCAGGCGGCCCTCAGAGGCTTGTGAGGGCATCCCGGGCCCTCTCATCCCTCTTGACTGGCCCTCTGGCCACCTCTCCCTGCCCCATGCGTGCCCCCGCCTCCCACTGCACAGCTCAGAAGCTGGCCTCCTGCACTGCTTGCTCCTGCAGCTCCTCTCCTGGTTCTCAGAGCAGATCCAGCCAACCCGGCGGGGGATCTGGAGATAAAGCTTAGAGAGCCGAGAGAGCCTGCCAGAGAAGATCCCCGGGGAGAGCGGGGAGCGCGCTGTTCTCTCCCCCGCTCCCCCGAGTGTCGTCTTCTTCCCCACTCTCTCTGTTGGCTGCCAAAGGGGAACAGAGGAAATGAGCATGCTAGGTCCCTCACCGGGGACAGGGGCGAGGCGAGGGGCTGGCAGGCAGGGTCAGGCTGGGGTGGGTGGCCAGAGGGACACCCCAAGTGATTGCTGTTGGCCAGGGGGCCACTGACAGAACAGATGCCCAGGACACAGATGCTTCTGCCATCCCACCTTGGAGGAGCTCAGGGTGCAAGACTGTGGGTGGGGACAGGGTTCTACACTGTCTTGGGGGAGTGACCCAAGGGTCTTCGCTGTGTGGCTTCATGTCTCAGCTCCTGGCTTTGCGGTTATTCAGGTGGAGCTTAAGGTCACACAGCATGTGGGCTGGACCCCCTTCTCCCACCCTAAGACCCACATTGGGACTAGCCATGGTCTGAGGTCAGGAGCTTCTACGGGCATGCTCTCTCCTGCCAGACCCCCGCATGGTTCTCACTACGCTCAGTGACTCCAACGTTGATGTCATCTGTGTAATGTGGCAGAGAGGCAAGGGGTGTCCACAGTCACCCTCCCTCTGACGAGGACCCTCACAGTGCTGTCCCGCAGCTGTGATGTGGGATTTGGATAGACAATATGGCTCTCGGCCCATGGCAGGGAGTCCACTCACCGCCCCCGGGAAAAAACCTTGCTGCTGGCTCATTTCCGTCTCTTGGACTAATACTGAATCTTCAAAGTGCTTGTGTGGTGGGAAGAGGACTGAGCCTATGCTCTGCTCAGGGGGTGGACCTTGGCCAGCAGGGGCATTTCCTTCTCCTCGAGGGCTGCGCAGTGGCCCTCTGCTCTTGGCTCGCGAGGCAGAGTGCAGGTCAGCAGGTGGAGGCGCAGATAGGAGCTGAGAACCACCCTTTTGGCAAGTCCCCTTCCCATGGTCCCCTGGTCAGGAACATCTGAGCCAGTCACGAGATGCCAGCCTGAGGGCTCCTCTCCTCCTGGAAGATCTACGTGCCTCAGACCGCTCTGGGATACATGCCACTTTCTCAGAGTCATCCCAGTTCACGACATGTCTGAGGCTTCTCCTGAGCTCCCTCCGTGGCACCCTGCCTCCAGGCTGACAGCTTGTTGCACAAAGACAGTGCGTCCAATAAAAACCTTGAGCCCCAGAGGAGCATGGGAGGGACAGGGCTTCCTGTGGATCGTTTCTGGAATTGCAATTCAAACTCACCTGAAAGGCCCCGTGATCACTCTTGGGAATGTAAGATGTGCTTTGCTGGGATTTTCATTTGGGGGATGATGACGGGGTGGGGAGGGGAGGTTGTGCCTCCCTCCTTTCACTTTTGAGGCGCGCGGGGGTCCAGACTCCAGCCTTGCTCTCCTTCCCAAACCAGCGCAGGCAGGGGTGGGGCTTCCCAGGAGGGAGTCTGAGTGATGGGCATACTGCCTGAGGTGCTCTCTCTTCGCCCGACCACAGCTTCGCCCCCATGCACCGCATCACCCAGTAGGTGATGGCACGGGGTGCTTCTTGTGGCAGCACGTGAGGAAGAGGTCCCCGGCTGGGTCCACCTTTCCTGGATGGTCTGAGCATGGGTGGGCCATGCCCGGCCTCTCTGCCAGAGTGCAGGGCAGCACAACTGCCCTGCCATGCATGTGCATATCAGCACAGCCTCCCTCCTCTGTGCATTTCCTGCCCTGGACCAAGTGGCTGTGCCTGGTCTGCACTGTGTCCACCTATGAGGGCAGCCGTGCCACCTGGCACCTCTGAAGGGAGGAGCTCTTACTGGACTGCAGGGAGGATGGGTGTCTGCGCAGAACACAGCTTGGGGGTGAGACCTGTGATGATGATTTGTGGTTTCTCCCGCCCCAATTGCAGGGCCAGTGGTGAGCTGGCCTGCCTGGGGACCCGTGACCTGTGACCTCATTAGTGTCATCTTGTGATCCATGGCCTAATGCCAGCCTCGGAGCTGCTGGACCATCCAGGGAAGCCCATAAATCCCCAGGCCTGTTTGGACAGGGCCTGCAGGATGGGCACGAGCTGAGCTCCTCATGGGAACACCAATCTCTGCACTGAGGCCTCAGGGATAAATGGGGGCGGGGTGTGTGATGACCCTAGACAGGTGGAGGAGACTCCCGCAGCCAGCCTGGTGAGCAAGGCCAGAGCCACAGATGCTAAGTCACCCTCCTGACAGCAGCCAGGAAAGGGCAGGCAGAACTGACCCTTCATGTGGGCTTGGTCTGTGAGGCAGCGCTGCACGAGAGCCCCGCCCTCATGGCCCCACACCCAAAGTGAAGAGACAGCCCTCCCCATTAGGGCAGAGTAGGGGCCCTACCCCCTACAGGGGACCACGGGGGACCCTATCTCCGTCTGAGAAGGATGCTCAGGCTCCAGGAAAACCACAGGACACAGGAGCCCCGTCACCCTTTTCTCTCAGACAAGCAATTCCCAACAGCAAGTCCCTGCGTGGTGAGGATGCAACTGCTTCAATGTGGACACAATTTGCGGGGACACCCCCCCGCTTGCCTTCTCTCACCCTGACCCCCACCTCCCTTCTGGCCCTGGGCTGGAGCCTGCGGGAAGGAACTGGTGGGCAGTTTCGGGGCCCCGGGCTGGGAGGCCGTCGGGGAGTGTGGCAGTGGCTGGCAGCCTCCCCGCCTCGCCTCGCCACCCCTCCCACTCGTCGATCGTCTGGGCACAAACAAACTTTGCTAACAGCTTCAAACTTGGAAGGCTCGCTTTTTAAATATTTGCGGCTCCATAATTGGAACAGCTGTTTTAATGAGATACCTACTGTCATCATTTTACCCTGGCTGAGCTGGGTGACAACAAAGCAGTAATAGCGGATTCAGTAATAATTAACTCGGGTCATCTGCTCATCTGTCACGGCCCATCAGCTTCAGGGAGAGAAACCCCAGTGAACTTCTCTCTGGTGCGAGCTTTCCAAAACGCTGTAATAAAACGCTCAGACAGGGCTCTAGGTAGCCCTTCAAAAGTTCTAAGCAAACTGGTAAGTAGGTTAATTAAATTTTATGCATGTTTAAATGCTAATGATTACATTCCCGACATTACAGTCTAATCTGTTATGGAATGATGTCATGCAAGCGGTGGTTTGAATGTCTGCACACGCCTCCACCGGTGAGACGGGGTGGGGGGAGCGAGCCAGGCAGCACGAGGACAGCTGCCACAGCCAGGTTGGTCACCCAGGTCCCCTCACTCGCCGGCTGATGCGCTCACTGGGGGAGGGGCAGCCAACTGCAGCTTCTCACCTGGTGGCAAATGGGCCTGGCTGTCCCATGTCCACCGGAGGCCCTGCCCACGCCCCACTCGCCGGGCCCCTCACGGGCTCTTTGTTCCTTCTGAAGCGTCTTGTCATATTTCTGAGCAGGAGGAGGGACCGTGGTGCGAAGCAAACCCACTTTGGATCCGATGTAGGGCAGGAGCAGGGCATTCAATATGTAGACAAGTGTTTGCAATTTCACTAATCACGTCATTTAGGGCAGCGCGTCTCAAGCTGTGACGGAGAGGGGACCAGCTGGGTGACTAATATGCAGGCTGCGGTCCTGGGGGGGCTGGGCTGGGGCTGAGGGGCCGTGCTTGTTCCTAACAAGCTCCCGGGAGAAGCTGGTGTGGGGGATGTGGTACCCCAACACAAGGGGACCCAGTGGGGCTGCAGGGTCAACTCTGGATGACAGGAGACACAAAGGCTGCATCCGGGTCCCCTCTCCACTCACCCCAAATTGACTGTCTTCATCTCCTCATGGAGACCAGCCGGGGTGCTGCTATCTGCACAGGGAACCCTGATCGGGACGTGGGTCACGTGTCGGGCAGCTGATCGCAGTGTTGGGCGTTCAAACCCACCAACCACGCCACAGGAGGAAGATGCTCCTTTCTGGCCCCGGAACATTTGTTGATGGCCTTGGGGAGCCAGAAGGCACCGTCCTGCTGTTCTTCGGGTCACTGCGGGTCAGGACCAGCCCAATGGCAACAGCTTTCTCTTTCATACCTGCATCAAGGCAGCGTGAGCTCATGCCTGGTCTTCATGGAGCTGGCCCTGCACTTGGCGTCAGCTCCGCAGGGCAGGGATTGGCTCCTCCCTTCCCCCTCGAGCACCCCGGTCTTTCCTCTGCCCACAGCTGAGCTGCCTGAGCACTGTGACCTCTTGAGAGCTACAGATGGTCCGAGGAGCGTGGAGACAGCCGCACATGCTACAACCAGAATCACCCTGAGACTCGGGAGCCCCTGACCCATGCGCTGAAGAACCAGAGTGCCTCTCTGCTCCCGGTCCCCCCCCGGCAGCATGGCGCAGGGGTCTGCAGAAATTCCTCCGGGTTTCTTTGTACCGAGCCTGGATGTGGACCTGCTGTTGAGGAGACCAAGATATGCAGCCAGACTCAGCCTTTCCCGAAGTAACCAGCCATGATGGTGTGTGTGTGTGTGTGTGTGTGTGTGTGTGTGTGTGTGTCAGCATGATGCCAGAGTGGGAGGGACCAGCCACAAGGCCACACCAAAAACTCCATACCAGGCTCTTGAATGGCACACAACTTTCCCTGAATTCAGATCATGGCAGCGAGGTTGGGGGCCTCCATCTCCCCCTGGTGCCCAGTCCTCCTGTGCTGAGCCCCTGGACAAGGATGGTGATGACCAGGGCCAGGACAAGTCCATGGAGGGGCTCCGGTACCAGGAAGCACCTGTCCCCATCGCCCTTCCCTGAACGCAGAAGGCTTGCAGTGGTGCATGTGTTTCCGTGAGCCAGGGATTGGGCGCAAGGGAAACCCAGCCGCACCTTGGCTGGGACACTGCTGCTCAACTCGGAGCTCATTTTCCCCTGCTCTGTCTGGGCTGGGGTCCAGAAAAGCAGATGGTTTTGTGTTTCGAAGTTAGGCCCCTCACTCCCTCCCTTTACCCCCAAAGACAATGAGGCTTTGAAAGGAATGCATTAGAAGGTCCTGGAGAAAGAGAAGATGAAGAACAAAATTCAAAATCCCAGCAGAGGTGAGGCAGGCTGTTCGGGTGGAGACGGGCAGCCCCCTGAGACCTTGGCCAATCGCCCGCTCCCTTCAGGTCTGGACTGAAGCCCTCAGAGGCTCGGCTCCAGACAAGCAGTAGACAGCCAGTGAGGAGCACCACAACCCGGAAGGTACACACGCCTGAGAGAACTGCTAAGGAAGTTCTGGAGGCGCATGAAAGAAAGGGAAAGTTGGGGGGCGGGGGCGGACAGGAAACCTGGGGAGGACTGATGGCACAGGAGGGAGGGAGGACATGGCCACAGATGAGCTGAAACAAAGTGTCTGAATTGCTGGATGTAAAACCGTTGGTTGGCTCTGTAAACCCTCACCCCACTGACAAGAGTCTGTTTTCACGTGAAAAAGAAATCCAAGGAGGTATTATTGCATCAGGCAAATCTGCTGCCCTGATCTCAGTGAAGCTCCAGAGAGCATCACTCTGAGCACCGAGGTGCGCCTGGCCCAGCCGTGAAGAAACAGAAAGGAAACAGAGATGTTTCGGGTTTAGGTTGTCTCCTCTTGGCACGTAAGTGGAAAGGGGCTTGGAGGATTCCAGGGAGACTTTAGTGCTGCTGAGAGCCAGGCTCTCAGCTGTGAATCTAGCACGTGACCTGATCCTAGAATGCAGTTCCTACGGGGTGAGCTCATGGAATGTTTGGCAAGCACTCCCCGGAATGGTGTTATAAATGCCTACAATGTCCTTGGAAGGAAAGGTTCCCCGTTCTCGTTCCATGACTCCTTGCAACCCCACTGTCTGACAGTCTGGGCACACGGACTCTCTGCTTCCTTGTCCCATAGGCACCTGTGAGGTGACAGAAACTAGCTGGATGCCAAGATTCCAAGAGCAGTGGCCACAGCACATCCCCTTAAACATCTTCTGGGTAATGTCCCAGGCCCCAGGGACATGCAGCACTCCAGGTTCTGGGGGACACACAATGAGCCGGTTCTGCTGGCACAGGGGCCATGTCAGTGTGTCTATGGACTGAGTCTGGTCCTGAAAGAGAGGTTGGAGCAAGCACCTGCCAACTGTGACCTTGACCTTGTTTGTAAAAAAAGTCGTTGGTTGGGCTGATACATGTGGTTCAGCATAATCTGCTAAGCAGACAGGGTCCCTCTGAGCCCCCACCCCACCCCCCGTCCCCGATCTCTCTACAGGAGAGGGACATGATGGCGTGCTTCTGAAAGGCAGCCGCCTTGAAAACCCTGTGGGGGCAATTCTACTCTGTCCATGTGCATGTCTGTCAGTTGGAATGGCCTGGAGGTCACTGGGGTAGGGCTAAGGGCATGTCATCCTGGATAAGAGTTGTCTGTAAAGGAGGACAACAGACCAAGAGGCAACAAGGAGGAAAGACTGTCATGTGATGACAAAACTGTCATCCAAGTGTCCCTGGGCCCTGGGGAGTGGAAGAGGATGAGAACACCTCCCCTTTAAAGCCATCAGAGAGAGCAGGCATGGCCCCAGCAACTCCTGGGAGACTGCTGTTTCAAGCCACCATGTCGTACCAGCCAGCAGCTGCTGAGGAGGGCGCCCTCTTGGATAACCTGCCTGATCAATGACCAGCCTCAGTTGACCCAGACCCAGCCACTCTGCTGTCTGAGCCCCAGCCGGACCCAGGCTACAGGTTGTCCTGTGTAATTACAGGCAACCGGGGCACCAGCTTCTTTGGTACTGTCTTCCCCCCTCTAGATTTCAGTTTCCAAAGATGGCTGAATAGACAGTCCACCTGGAATGTACCTCCTCGTAATGGGCTAAGCGCTTTGCTCTCATTCAACTCTACAAGTTCTACTGCCTCGGGGAGAAGTGGAGAGCAGCCATGACTTGTTTCTATTTGTTTGGCTCATGCTTCTACCATATGGACCTCAGCAAGGCCTGGCTATGAGTTCTGTAGAGTCTATGAGAGCCCCCACCCCACCCTCTTGCTGCCAGGTGACAGGGCAAGGACCCTTCTAGGGAAGCCTCAATGCAGACAGGCTGGTAGAACCACCCAAGCATCCAGAACCCCAATATCAGGACTATCCTCGAGCAATGAGCACAGCCACGTACTGCACAAATAATCCATGGGCTCCCCAGCACTCATTTATACACGCTCTTTGGTTAGCCACACGGTGCTAACTCACCAAACTAAGAGGGCTCTCATCCGAGGGCTCTGAGGGAGCGTCCTGCCAGCACAGTGGCTGATGAATTGGGCTGCTGAACAAAGTCAGCTGTTTGAATCCAGCAGCCTCTCCAGAGAAGAATGATGAGGCTGTGTGCCTCGCATACCCTCCAGAGCAGGCGCGCTCTGGCCTATCCAGTAGGGCAGATCTGCGGTCAGCACCTCACACCCTGGATCGAGTTGAGGGTGGTGGTTTGAGCTTATTTGTCTTTAGAACTATTGTGCATAGGTCTGGTTGGTGCAAACAGTTAACAACTCCAGCCGTTCAAAACCACCCTGGGAGGGCTTTGCAGCAAAGGCCTAGTTTTCTGGAGAAATGTCTACATTGAAAATACACGTCTGCTCGGTGTGACTGGGCCATGATGAGCTGGGGCTGAATCAAGTCCACCTGGTTTGGTCTGGGGAAAAGCTGGCAAGTCACATTGCCACCCATCTCACTTTCTGAGGTTCTGAGGATGGACAGAGAGGTTATGTTAAAAACAACAAACCAGCAACCAAAAGGGGCTGGAACACCCAATGCAGGCCTCGGAGCCTGATGCCTGGGTGGCATGTGGGGCTGGTGGCCCTTTTGCCTCTGGGAGCCTACTCACGGGGGACTGGACACCCCACTCTGCATCCCTCCTTTCAGCTGGGGTCCGGAAGGCAACGGGGCATTGCTGTGGGAAGGACTGGGGAGAGATTAGAGCATCCATTGGGTTGAGCAGAGGCTGGGCTGAGGCAGTCCTTTGGTTAAGCTGAGAGGGCGGGGCTTGCAGTGAGTGAGCTCAACAGAGAAAATGTGATGATCTAAACAGGAGATTCCTGTAAGCAAACAATGGGAGTCCTGCAAGGGCTGTTTGCTCAAATTGCAGGAGCAGTGAGTCTAAATATTTTCAAAGGTAATCCAGCTTCAGAGCGTCTATGTTCAGATGGGGATCCAAAGTGAGGCCAGCAGGTCCTTATCTATTGCGACCCCTGGGTACTGAATAGGGAAAGGATAATTAGCATATGAATGGTTTGCAGGGGAGTGTAATCAGGAAATGACTGTAAATAGTTTGTGTTCAGACAAGGGTGGGATCCTTTCTCCCCAAAGAGCCAGATAACTTGCAGGAAGAGGCCCCTGCATGGACAGGGATGGTTTTCCTAACCCCCCAGCCCAAGCTGCTGGGGTCCCCCCCCCACACACTGCACCCTGGCTGCATGTTCCTGTTCACAGGAGACTTCCAGAAGTCAGCCACCAGCGCAGGCCCCAGCCCGCAGAGACAGAGGTGGGGGAACAAACCTGTGACCACGTGTCCCGGTGGACTGGCCAGAAAAAAAACAATGGCTCTGAAAAAAACATCAGAGCCCAGGGAGTCTGGGGGCCACTGGGAAACACCTCCCAGAAAGGACTGCTTAAGCCGCCGATGCACGCGAGATTCACCCACTGGTGTGTCGGAGTGGGACAAAAGTTTACCCTCTGTTCTGATCTCTGGCGTTGTAAATTACAAGTCCAGATGTATAATCTGGGAACTTTTCCAAATTCATTTTTGGAGAGGTGAAACCTCCCCCAGTAGCAGGTCTGCCACAAGGAACATTTGTTACACTCGCAGCAAGAACTGTCAGGGTGGGGAGGGGGTCCCCAAACAAATCAGTTTTACGTCTCCAAGGGGCCCCTGGGGCTCCCATTGCGCAGGCTCACGGGTTACTCCTTCCTGCTTCTATCCCCTGCCCTCTTTGCTTCCCCACCCCTCCTGCAGAGGCTGAGCATCCTGGAGAAAGACAAATGAGTCTGCAGAGGGTGTTTTTTGTGGGTGCTGCATGCCAGCGGAGGAGCCCTGGGGCTGCAGGGGTTACGTGTGGGGCTGTGGTCCCCTTGCTTGTTGGTTCAAAGCCACCAGTAGCTCCAGGGGAGAAAGACTGGGTTTTCTACTCCAATAGAGCAGTTGTAGTCTCAGAGACCCTCAGGGCACTATGACTTCATGGCAGTGAGTTTGGGTTCTCTGTTTGTTTGTTTGCTTGTGCGGGCCAGCAAGAGGAGGCCCATTCCTCTGATCCTACACGACAGAGTGGAATTGCCCCTCGGCAGTGCTAGACCCCACAGTGCTGCTGGGGGTCAGGCCCCACATCGTCACAGACACACACAGCATGTCTGTCCCTGCCGGTGGCCTCCTCCTGCTTGCTGAGGGAGCGTTTTTCCAAATGTGTCCATTGAGCAGACTCTCTGGCTGGTCCTTACCATTTGTGTATTTTCTACTCTGTCCAAGTCACCACCTCTCCTTTTTCTTCCTCTCATCGCTCTCCCATAGGTCAGAAATGGTAGCCCCTCCTCCCAGAGGCCTCTCCTCCTCTCCTACCCTTCTTCCTTCCTCCCGCTTTCCAGGGAGGGAGCATCTCTCCTGTTCATCACTGGCGATCCCTATGCGCTTGAACTAACAAGGCTCCATTGGCCTTAGCCCACCCTTTCTGAGACCTGGATTCAGGAGCATGTCACCCCCGTGTTTACAGTAAATCCTCCCTTTAGGAAAGATCTTTGTGAGAAAAGACATATAGGAGACATTCTGCTTCAAGTGACCTTTGAAGATCTTGGAAAGTGTCACTCCCATCATTACAACGTGAGGCTTTGGGGCTTCCTGGCAGGGTGTGGGCGGGAGAGACAGACAAAGGCCAACTTTTCTTAAGCCACTCACAAAACAACAACAACCAAACCAAAACCCAGCCAGGCTTCCTGCTGATGAGTGGATTCCAAAGCCTACCAACCTCACAGCACAGGTACAAGTGTCCCGTGGGTTCCCAAGACTAACTCTTTACAGAAGTAAAATGTCTCCTCTTTATCCCACCTTAAGCCCCATCAGAAAATTGATATTGCAGGGCAAATTGATTGATAATACAGGGAAAATTGCTACCATTCGATTAAGAGAGTTCCAGCTGGGATCGGATTGCTCAGAGCCGAGGCAGCCACAGCCACCAACTGGTGGCACGGCAGCTGTGTGTTTGGGTGACGACGTGCTGGTCTGTGTGTGGGTGGGTGTGAGGGGGTCAGCAAGCACCCACGCTCAGGGGGCTTTTTCTGTGGGAGCCTCAGCAAACTCACAGAGTGAGGAGGGAGAGTCACCGAGCCAGCAGGGGCAAACAGCAGAAGGGGTTGCGGGCCAGAGAATGTCTGTGCAGTGGCAGCCAGCAGAGGGAAACACCCTCTGGAAAAGCTGGAGGCACCCATGTGGATGACAGAAATGAAGACCCCCTTCCTGACCAACTGCACTGGCCTCTGGACACACACAGCTGGGATCGAGGAGCCTGAAGACAAGTCAATAGGAACTTCACCAAGTAAACGGCAGAGAGATACAGGGAGAGTGAGAATATAGCGGAACAGGGCATCCAAAGACTACACCCGATACTGCAGAATCTGTCAGCCACTAAGCTACTTCTGAAAGGGCAACGCGGAGACGAGACGTGAGGAGGGGAGTCAGGGAACCTGTGCAGCAAAAACTCAGAGAAGGCAGAAAAAGCATGAGAAACCTCAAAGAAAGACAGAACAAAGCAACACGCAGGAACAGTGGCAGATATGGAATCTATAATTCAAATATATCAACAACTATGTTTAAATACTTATGACTTACATATGTAGACTGGATAAAACTTATTCAGAGTAGATAGACAACTGAACAAGCTATGTCAGAGGAGATAGCAAAAACAGAACACAGCATGATGTTGTCTGTAAGAAACCCACAGATGATTGTATATTGAAAATAAAAGATGAAAAATTGTATAGGTGATCATCATTGTATAATTAATTTTACAAAATGAGCATTTTAAAATGATCAAAATGGCAATTTTTGGGTTGTCACATACATGTGTACCATGATAAAAGTAAAGGAATACAGTACTATGTGACATACAAATATTAATCAAGCCATGTTTTTCAACTGCTTATGATAGCTGGACATTGAGGATGAGAGGGCACATTAAAAGAGGATGCATTTGAATTATGGTGATCTCAGAGAATATTGAAAATGCCATGAGCTGCCTGCTGTGAGAGCCCTGGAAGGAGAATGCTCCCCAGAAGGGAGGCAGGGCTGTCTCACAGACCAGGAGGACATGTTGTCAGGAGGGTCCAGTCCCAGGGAAAGGACGCCATCACGTAGAAGGGACAGGGGAAAAGAGGAAGCCCCTCTATAAGACGGAGTGACCACTTGGCTGCCACCAGGGCTCAAACGTAAGAGCACCTGTGTCGGGAGCGGGACCAGGCTGTGCTGCCATGCTGCACAAGGTGGTGGAACAGAGCTAACAATAGCACTTGTCCAACCTGAGCAGGCTCCTGAGAACAGACTCAGAACAACCACATTGATCGGGGACCCACAGGGTAGTCTCCCGGAAGGAGTGGACATCCTACTGTACCTGCCCTTAAGAGCAAAGTGTCAAAACAGGAGAGAGAAGGGCAGGTAGACTGTCAGGGAGCCTCGGCGAATCCATGTTGCTGTGGGAGACTCCTCACCTCCACCCGTAATTGGCAGACTCTGCAGGCAGGAGCTGAACAGCAGCATCAATCAGGAGGATCTAGTTGCCCTTTCTAGAACACTTCATCTCACGAGAGCAGAGCGCATGCTCCCTACCAACCCAGGGGACTCTCCCCGCCAGGCTGGACCCCGGAAGACATCCTGGGGAGACTTAGAGCCTAGGGCAGCAGGGAGGTCTGAACTCACTACCTGGAGAGCTCCAGACGTGGTGCTGTTCTCAGGTGTCCCTCGGCCAGTTTAGCCATGGCGACCCTGTGCGACAGAGGAGAACTGCCCCTGGGCCTCTCCATCATAGGAACGGATGGGTGGATTCAAGTAAGGACCTTCTCCTTCCCCTCTGAGCACAGAACTGCTGTGTTACCAGGACCTCTGCTCTGCCTTTCCTGTGACGTGGACTTGACCCCGGTCACCCCCTAGGTCACAGCAGCAACACTCAGTAGAGTATCCAACGAATGGCCACGGAGAGTTGAGATGGAAGGCGAGCACTTTAACCACGAACTACTAGGGGCTCTATCTTAGGCAACTAGCAAAGAAAATGTCAAAATCCAAGCTGCTGTCATCACATCCATTCTGATCCATAGCACACCCCCAGGGTGTAGCACAATGATCTGTGGGGTTTCCTGAGATGTAAATCTTCATGGGCTGGTGGATTGAACCCGCCAGTTTTGTGGTCCAACGTCCAATGCTAAAGCCCATGAAGTCCCCAGGACTACTTGCTAGAGAGAGAAGAGCATACTACATCTGAAGTACACAGGAGAAAGCAGAGCCCAAGTCAATGAAATTGAAGAATAGGAAAACAATAGAGGAAACTCAGGGACACCAGCTGATAGTGCTGGAAAGGTCAATAAAATTGATAAGCTTCTACCCAGAGTAACACAGAAAAAGAAAAAGAGTCTAAGTAGCTAATATCAGAATGAGGAAGACCAGAGAAGCATTGACAACTTTGAATTATGGTATCAGAGACGAGTCTTGGCAGAACTGTGGATTATCCTAAGAATAAATGAGTCTGCCCTGGAGGAAGCCTAGTCAGAGCACTCTTTAGCAGGGCGGGTGGAGAGATGGTCTCTCATTGATGTTGGGTACATTGTTGGGGGAGACCAGTCCTTGGGAAAGGACATCATGCTTCATAAAGCAGAGGGGCAGAAAAATAGAGGAAGACCCTGAACAAGCTCAATTGACATGGTCCGTGGGCTGCAAGAACGGGCTCACACAGAACATCCAAGGACACCTGAAGGTGTGGGTGCTTCCTTCCCTCTCAGGGCTGCTGTGAGTCAGACGGACCTTATAACAGCAACAAGATCAGAGATGAAAAGGGCGCACGGGGTGACGACAGAGCTGGGGCTCAGTAAAAAAGAATACGTGTTTATCATGAACAGCTAACTCTTGGCCTTTCAAATTTAGCAATTTTGATCAGTGGATCAGCTGCTTGAGAGATACCATCTACTGACACTTTCCCGAGGAAGAAGGGACCAACTGACGAGATGTGTTTGCCCCAGAGAACCCAATCAGTAGTCCCCTCCAGAGAGAAAACAACTGGTTCAAATAGTTTCACTTGCAAATTTACTCATTCACTTGAGAAAGAAATTGCTTCTGAACTATATAGAGTGTGTTTCACAGGCAGGGAAGAGATAGACAAAACACTGTATCACTCACTGAATACAGCCGACAGCCTCATGATACCCAACAGGGGAAATGGGCTGGATTCAAAGGGAACTACAGAACAATCTCACTAAGGAAGGCACACGTAAAAGTCTGACAGAGAATCACTGCGGGGCTGTGGTCCAAACGTTTCACTGTGTGGATCCCATGATGAAGGGAGGGCTATTTCAGACATGCAAGGTGACTTCCACACTCGCAAATCCATCCAGGCACTCCATCTCATCAATGCATGGGAAAGAAACAACAATAAGTCATGATAAAAAGTGTAGACCCCTATGTACCATGAAAAAGTTAGGGTTTATCTTTGGAAGAGCCCGTGTGTGATTGGTATAAATGTGCCATAGATGTAAGGGAAAAAATAGTGACATAATTGTATGAAATGGACAAATGGTCAAAACTGAGTCAAACCATTACTGTCAATTCCATTCTCATCTGGGTAGATATCTTAAGGCAAGTTAAAAAAAATTATAACCTATATCTGTTGTCCTTCCCCGGGAATACAATTCACAAGTTACACAAAGCAATCATTCCATGGTATTAAGAAGAATTGTTCGGGCATCACCAGAATCCATTCCAAAACATTGTCTTCTTTCTGGTATCATCTTTGTTAAATGCCCCACCCCACCCCCCACCCACTACCTCATACCCACAAGTTCCCCTGCTAGGTCCTAAGTCATTATAATCCAATTACTCTCTCTATAGATTTACCTATCCTGGATTTTGTATGCAGAAAATCCTATAAAACAGAAGTTGGAAGCAAACGCGCGCATGTACACGTATGCACGCACACACAAACACACACACACACACATCAAGACAATGAGGAAAAAACAGCAGAAAATACAAAACACGAATCAACTTTTAAGGGAGATGTTCCATCTTAACCCCAAGACTCCCGCTGTAAGCCCCTTTCCAATGCTCTGTCTGATAACAAAGCTAACCCCACCGCTGGCCTGTGGTCATAGGGGATTCGCCAGAGGCTTAGTCCACATTGAAATCCCTCAGTGCGATATTTTGTTACAAAATCTCACATAGCCTTACTTATCCTCTGCTGCATCTGTCTTAGTCTCTCTTCTCGCTGCAGGTACTACTGAGTCTCTGGGTGTCCATATATCTCGACACTTGTCTGTCGGAGTTTGTATTTGGGCTATGCAGTTCCCATAGTTTTGTGGCCCAGGCACTATGCCCTCTGCAAATGGAGTTCTTCAGAGCCATTCTAGACCAACCCGTCCCTCCTACTTCCTTGAACAAAGCAGCTGCTTCTGCCTGTCTTGTGGGTTGACGTTTGAACAGGAAGAAGCGCTCTGTTTTGGAGAGGGTGAGTGCATCCGAGTTCATGAATGGAAGAAGTAAAATGAGGAGAGGCAGAGACGCAGACCCTGTGGAGGTGCAGAGGAGTTAATGAAGAGGGATTCCTTCTCCATCCATAAGAGATGAGTTGGTGAGGCACAAGCTTGGATTTTGGCCCTCTGTTCCCAGGAGGTCGCACCCAACTGCGGCATGGAGCTAGACCCATGTCCTCATGGGCAGCACAGCGGCTCCTGCCAGATGGAGTCCACACCCAGTGACCGGGACGGCACGGAATGGGACGCGCCGGAACCCCCAGGCCTGTTGGGGATATTTCCCCAGAGATTGCCTGGCAGCGTCGGCAGCCCACGGCTCCCCTGGGCACGCTCGGCCATCTTGGCCTGGGAGTGAACTCTGGAGCCCACTGCTCCAGAGGCCTGTCTCCGTGGTCTGAATATTGACAGGTGCCAGTAATTTTCTTTCCATTTCTTGGTGTCATTATATTGGCCACTCTTTTAATGAAACAAACAGCATCTCTTTCTTACCCCTCCTCTTGATCCCCAGTGGCATTTGGGGTGTAGGTGCTATTAGCACATCTGAGTCGGCCACCTCCTAATCACAGACATGCTGGATTCTGTTCCTTCTACCTCATTGGGTGGGTCCCGTTTGTTCAAAGACCGGCAGGCCACTGAGTTCCAACTGGAGGAGTTTCTCTGGGGGATCTGTATGGGGACATAGACAGGGAAAAGCTCTGTGACAGAAAAATTCACCCTTGGAACTGCACATAAAACTAAGAAATTGATTTCTGCATTCACATGAGCTTGTGCTCTGGTGTGTTCAGAAAGCATGCCCCAGCCTTGAGCTGCCATGAAGCAGACGAACCCCAGTGATTGCCACGTCACAGTAGCTCAGTGGTGTCCCGGTGTGCTCAGGACAACCATTTCTGTGTTAACTGGAGACACCTGAGAACAGCGAATTATTGGGTTTCGCCAGAGTCCTGGACTGAGCCCTGATCTGGGGTGAGAATGAAGTTGGAAGGCTAAGGGCTGGGGCATCGTTGACCAACAGTCATTGAATACATATCTTATTGGATGATCCTTATTGATAATAATCCCTATGAATTTAAGCAGGTCCTTGTAGAGGTGTGATAACATGATAACTGGTTCTGTCCAAGTTAGCTTTTACGCCAACACTTCAATGTCTGGCCACAGGGGAATCCAACCAGGCCTGCAGGTAACCCAGCTTTCAGGCACCAAGAGTCCTGTGAGCTTACTGAACGACGAAGCCTTGCCTCTTCCTCCTACAGCCTGTCTGCCGCCCCTCGGCTCCCTCACAAATCAACGGCTCAGTCAGTTACCATTAGGAACAGTGCCATGGTCTCCACATGCAGGCCATGCACCCACGATGCAATGCAGACTCACCACCATGGAGTTCAGGCCAACTCATAGGGACCTAGAAGACAGGGCTGCTTGTCCTCTGTGAGTTCCCAAGAGCCTGAGCCTTTATGGGGATGGAGAGCCTCATCCTTCTGCTGCTGAGTGGCGGGTGGTTTTGAACTTTCCACCTTATTGTTCGCAACCACACAAGTCACTGGGGTTCCCATGAGTCAGCCCCACCAATCCCCGTGCCTTGAGACGGTCTGTGTGAAGCACATAGGTTTAAAGGCCTCCCGAGGAGCAGCTGCACAAACACGGCACAGCCTTGAAGTGAGGGACCCTTGACCAAGTCAGGCACAAAAGCAACCCCCAAAGGGAAATACACAATCATTAAAAAATTAAGTCCCCTGAGTCTAGAACTCCCAGGGCTCAAACTTCGCATGGAAAACGGTGAAAGGAGCAGCCGCAACAGTGGGCACACATGTGCCACACGCCTAACAGGTTAATGTGGGAGACACAGAGCAAAGTTCCCCACCTCAAACGCAGAAACAGCCAACAACACGTAACGAACAAAGGATTAACAACCAGAAAATGCAGCGAACTTCTCCAAGTCGGCAATGAAAAGGCAGACAACCCCACACAGCCACAGCAGAGGAAGAATATGGCAAATAAACACATGAGCAGATGCTTAACCTCATTAGTAATCGGAGAAATGCAAATTAAAACAATAATGAGATACCGTTCGCACCCTCCAGATTGGCAAAAGTTACAAAGTCTGACAACACTACTTGTTGGGTGAGAACGGAGCCTCGGAGAGCACTAGGCTCCGCCAGTCAGAATGCCAATTAGTAAAATCACTCTGCAAATACTTGTGGTATCATCTCGCTGGTTGGCTGGTCCTGCAGCTCCAGTGCTAGCGGAGGGTCCCAGAGTAATCTGTGCGCATGCAGGCTGCCTGGTCACGAGTGATCCCCTCCATTTACAAACTGAACGTCTGTGGTGACTCTGCCCCAGGCAAGTTTATTGGTGTGCACCCCCCCTCACCCCAGCCTCATAGCATTTGCTCATTGAATATCTTTGTATCCATTTTGGTAGTGCTGACAATCATTCAAGTGTGTTTCATGGTGACTTTGCACACAAATCAACCGAGTGACAGCACAAACAAAGCTGTCATATCTCCCGAGATAGCAAACTATTCGCCTGACTTCCCTCCTTGTGATGTTTGCTTTATGGGGGTCCCCTGGGACGGCATCCATCCCAAGACTACCTTGTAGCAGTCAGAAGCCACCCCGTGGGGGCCAGCTGGAGAAAGTGGGCTGTGCTGGCCTGGAGAGTGGGAGAGCAGGGAGCACCGCCTAGCAACCAGAACTCTGAGGAGCGAGCTTCTTCTCAGGCTCACAGGGCTGCCGGAAATGCCAGTGCGTATGTCAGCTGGCACCCGTCTGCCACCGACAGCAACGGGGCTATTTGGGGAAGATGGTGGCTGTGTTAGCCACACAAATGTGAACCGGGCTGGCACTCTCCTGTGGAAGTAGGTTTCTACTCCTCCCTCCTGTGGTTGTGTCGGTGAGTTCAGCTTAAAATGCCAGGTGATGCCTAGCCCACAGAGGGGAGGGAGAGAGAGAGAGAGAGAGACAGACTTGTACCCCTTGAACTTCCTGTTGCAGGAAAAGAGATCTGAACCCAGATAAGTGGACCCCTCCCTCGATTTTCCAACCCAGGCTGCTCTTGACCCCACTGGCTCTCTGTGATGTCATCTCTCACCAAATCAAAATGAGCGCCTAGGACAGAAACCCACGCATCCTCTTGCCGCCCCTCCTCCTCAAAAAGCTCAAACCTTCCTGAAGTGATGTCTGCCGCCCCGGAAGGGGTTAATCACGCTGGCTAATGGGCGCACTTTTTGAGCAGCTTCGCCTTGGCGCTGAAGGATAGGAAAACTCAAATGTCAAATGAATAAAATGCGTGTGTACTGGGAGGGTATCAGTCATAAGACCCCAGGCTAATTTATTGGCAGATCTTCCCATTGACTTTATTTATGTGTTAATTGCTACCCAGGTACTGCCTGGGTAGGAGGAAGCCGTGATGGGAATACAGTGCACCTCTGGTCTGCATGCAACATCTGAAAGAAGGAGGGGGAAAAGATAAGGGGAGGGGGTGGAGGGGGGGGGACTTCTTCCCTGCACATGGGAAGCTGGTTAGAAAACCAGGAAATTAATCCTATAGAACATGCCAGGTGGCTTTAACACTTACCGCCCCCTCCCCCAGTAGGCATGGCCTCGTTCACTTCTGTACTGTTCCGGGTTCGGCCCCTTCCAGAAGCATGTGGAGGATCAGCAGTGTGGTGGTCGCAGGGTTCCAGGCTCGGTGGGTGCCCCTGCCAGCACCGGGGAAAGCTTCCCCCAACCCAGGAAGAGTGGGGGAATGACAGGCACGCCTGTGCTCAAGAAATGCGTACGGCGTCATTGCAGATGGAGTCTGTAGCCGCTGGAAGTCTCCAAAAAGAAGAGTTTGTAGTGTGTAAAACAATGCTCCCTCTTTTCAATGCTCTCTCTGTAAAACCCCTGGCCAGACCAGAAACAGGATTTACCTGAAAGAGATGATCCAGGGAAAGTCACTGACTTGACTAAGGCGAGGGGGAAGGAACCAAGGATGAACGGAGTCTTGGGCATTGGAGGTGGCATTGGGGAAAAAGGTGGGACACTGATGAAGGATCACCCCTCATGCCGTTCTTCTCACCCTGAGATGGCTTGGTTATCACGGGAGCTGCGAGTTTTCAGAAATAATGGAACACATGGGTGGAGGAGAACGCTAAAGACGGGCAAGCTGAAAATGCAAGATTGATAAAGTCGTTGTAATTTGGGTCTACATATGTTAAGGTAGTTAGGGTGACTTTTGTGAAGGAGTCCAACTGTGTAAAGACAGATGTGCAGAAACAGATTAAGCTTGCGCGTACGCACAACACACACACACACACACACACACACACACACACACTCCCAAACACTCCTACTCTCTGGAGCTGGCAGACTCCCCGGTATGGTGAGAAGCTGCCTCTCTGTTGTCAGAACCACGGGGAGGTGGTTGCAATTCACACCACCCTGGCCACGTGCACAGATGTCACAGAGTTCTGCAAAGTCCCCCAGCCTCTTTGGACTGTCACAGTTTTAGCATAAAAGGTGGCATGGCTTTCATCAGTGTTTACCTGCCAGCCAGGGTCGGGGGAGGCCTGTGTGAAGTCAGGGAGGGGGTCTGCACAGGAGCCAGCCGGCCCCCCGAGCACCCAGACAGCCCTGGGGTCGCTCTCAGCTGCTCTGGGCAGGTGCCTTCTTTTTGTGCAGCTCAGGAATGCAGTTCGTCACTGCCACTTTCATTCCAACCCAGGGTGCAGAAAAGTGGGCCCCACTGCCCTGGATCCTCCTGGCCAAGATGTGCGAACTGCCTGATTCTGTCTTCTCCCGAGGAAGCTGGCTCTGCTGCCATGCCATGTCCTGGTTCTGAGGACATCCAGGACTGGAGATGCTGGGCCTTCCCTGATGTCCAGAGAAGTGGGGCGAGGATCCACATGGAAGCAGCAACAGGCGTGGCCTCAAGGCCTGCCTGAAGCCCCCGGCTGAGTAAAAGCACACCGCTGAGGTTTTCCAAGAATGTTGAGGGTTGGATTTAGTCTTCCAGACATTAGTGTTTTGCAGGCCTCCCAGACCTCCTCTGAAGTTAGGTGGAAGAGGGGCAGTGAGGAAGCACGGTAGCCCTTTTCCTTTTGTCTCAGAGAAGAGGCCCAGGAGCAAGCAGGTCGACCAAGGGCCTACTTCACCATCAGAGATGTGATGCCACACTCTGTCTTCGCAAGGTGCAGAGGATTCTTGATAGCAAAGGTCATGCGTGAACCGACATGCGTGCTGGGCTCCCTGAGCTGAACAGTTCAGCTGAACCCAGAGTAGCCATTCATCCAGTTTGAAATCACCCCTTTCTCTGGAGGTGGTGGAAGATAAGTGAACTAAACAGTGAGCTTTTCGAATGAAATCACCGGCTCTTGAGGGACTCCAGAAGTCTTGCTTTAGTCGTTGTTGAACACCCAAAGCCAGCAACGATGGGCATGATTAGTCAAGTGCATGGACACAGTACTGAAATGCAGCCATGAAGCTCCACTGGAAGGACTTAGGGTCCCCAGGGTCTGGCCGTCATGTTGAGAGTCCAGCGTTGTGCTGCGGCTCCCCCAGGCCAAGTGGCACCCAGGACGAGGGAGCCGCGTCCCCCATTTGCAGCTGTGTCTGGAGGCTCCTTCTTCCCCAGGCCTGCACGAAAGCCAGTGTGAGAGGCCACATCATTCAATCCAAACACCACCAGTCCAGGAACAAGACCGTGGAACCAGCAAAGCCAAACACTTGACCCCTGGACCCTCCTGGGGTCAGTTGACGGGGTTACCCATCAGACCATTTGAAAAGCAGGTGTCCCCTCTCCTTTCCAATCAGGATGCTTTTGTTCCCTTTCTTTTGTGTCTCTGGTGAGAGCTTCCAGGATAATATCAAATAGAATTATCAACAGCAGACAGCCTCGCTTTCAGACACTTGGGGGGAGGGGAGCACAACACCTTGACAGTTAAAAAAGAGAAAGGAATTATAGACTCATATCTCCAATGAATGTGTAGAAGCCACAATCATCAACACCATCCTAGCAAATCGAGGCAGCATTACATAAAAAAAAAATACTATATCATGAGCAGTCAAAGATAACGCTAAGCAGGTGACACGTGTTTAACTTCTTAAAGTCAACCAATATCATGGGACTGGAAGGATAAGGGAGAAAAGCCTCACACGAGCATCTCAATAGATAGCCAATGTAAGTTGACAAAATTCAGCGTATGTTCGTGATCAGCACTCAGAAAACGAGGAATACGAGGTCATTTACCTGAACTGATAAGTCATATCTATGAAATAGCTACAAAGACAATCATAGTTATTGTTGAATACATTCATCCAGAGATGGAAGACCAGGTATTAATGTCTCCTTTCCTTTTCTACATGGTTGTTGATGCTACCAAGTCCATAAGAAAAGAGAAACATTCAGACATCTATGTCTCAGCATTGGAAAGGGAGAAATCATACCATGATTTTCACAAATGCTAACTTTTTTTACCCAGAAAATTCTAAATAATACACAAAACCACAGAAATGATAAATAAAAATTTTAAAATGCTTCCTGGACACAAAACCATTATAAAATATTCAGCTATATTTCTATTTACTACCAACATTAAATCAGAGAAGAGAGATTAAAAGTAAGATGACACATAATATTTTTAAAATCAGCTGGAGAGCATCTAACCAAAAATGGAAAGAACCATGTGCTGGAAGCTTCTGAAATACCACAAACAGAAATGAATGAAAATGTAAGTGAAAAGAAGAGAGTTCACTTATGTCCACGTACTGTAATATTCAGTCATTTTTAAAGCCTACCACCCCCAGGTTGGGGTGTACATTCAGAGCATGGCCCATCCACAACCCCCTCGTTTTGCTTTGTGTAGAAGTTGACCAACTGGTTCTAACCATGTAGCCCAAATGAAAATAAGAGGGGAATAATTAGGTGGTTATTAGGGAATAAAGGGTGGTGGGGGCAATGGAATTCAGAGACACCCATCACCAGATGGTGCCAGATGACATTGATGGTGAATAAGATGGAACTCTAAGAAGCAAACTCCAGACTCAAAAGCTGCACTGACTGCTGTGGAGTCAATGTTGACTCAGTTACCCCCGTGGGTTTCTGAGACTGAAATGGTTTTGGGGAATAATAGAAAGCCCAGTCTTTCTCCTGCGGAGTTGCTGACGGATTCACATGGCGACCATGTGAATCACAACTCCATGAATACCCACTGCTCCCCTGGGGCCCCTTGACCAGAGGACAGGGAACAGTGTTGACAGAAAATGCAAAAACATGGACAGTTAAGTGGCTTCCAAAAGGCACCTCTTCAAGTCAGTCACAAAAATTTAAAAATTAAAAAAAAATTAATTAACAAATCATTTTATTGGGCCTCCTCTTTGACCCCCATCATTTGCAGTGACACTTTAATAGCCAGGCACCATCATCTTTCTTCATCACATTTGCTTATGCACCCTTTTTTTTTCTGTGCAAATTTTCCTGGTATAAGAACATGTGTTTATTTCTATAAAGGATCACTGAATCAAAGCTTCCTGAAGGTCTAGAAGCTGGATGCTTGCTGCATAGTGGCTAAGGGCCATGTGCGGACTTACTGAGGCATAGCACTTGTTGAGAGTTAAATCATTTATTTATTTAAAACAAGATATGCAAATCACTCCACCCTCAACCTTTCAAACATTTGGGTAGCAATAAGCTAGTTCTTCAGCCACAGTATAAGAGCAGAGTACCTTGGGTTATACCAAACTCAAAAGTAACTACTAGAAGATTTAAAATACCAAGCACTATATAGAGAGATCATGGGGCAGAACTCAGATGGGAATTAGCAGCAGATAATCATTCAAAGGCCCTTCTCCTGCCTCACTTTTCAGTCTTCATTTGATGCTGGATATGCGTCCCCTTGGAATTGCTTCCTGTTTGCATTTTTGGTTGGTGGGAAGGATCCCAGGCACCATTTGGCAAAGCTATGCACCCATTTTGACTTCAGTGATCATGTCAGAAAGGTGAGCATCATCAAGTGCCAGGTTGTTAGAATAAAGCATTCTTGCATTGAGGGAGTACCTGAGTAGAGACCCAGAGAAGTGGCCAAGAGGTTTTAGGAGTACTTGAAATTGGGTCAATTAAGCCCTCAAAGGAGGAGCCCTGGTTGTGCAGAGGGTTAATCACTGCATTGCTAATGGAGAGCCCAGGCATTCCAACCCACTAGTTTCTGTGCAAGGGCAGTCTGCTTCTGCAATCATGTTTAGTCCTGGGTTCCCTCTGAGCTCACCCTGCTCTGTCCCCAGGGTCACTCTGAGCCAGAATGAATTTGACAGCAAGGGGTGGACTGCCTCAGTGACATGCAAATCAAATTTGAGGTGGATCATAGACGGGAGTGTGGGAGCCAGAAGAAACAAAGTTAGTCAAGTATATGCAATAGAAAAAATGAACTCAGAAAGGACAAGACAGGCCACCACCTGAGAAATATTATATAATACTTAATGAAAAGCATCTTATATTTGTATGCTTTCTTTTAATATGGACCCTTATTTATCTTTAATTTAGTTTTGTATTCACAAGTACTTTTTTTCTTCTGATTATCTCCCAAGCATTAATTGTCTATTGGAATTATACTGGACAATGTGCAGCTGTCATAATTCTTATAATGTTTACAGAGAAGAAGTCTCATGAGGCAGACACTCCGTGAAATGCTAGAGTGTAATGACTTGGCATGATGCCCTGGCGGTCCAGCAATTACACCCTAGGCACTAACTATAAGGTCAAGTCCACTGTAAGAATACCCCTGAGCAGAGTTTGACCTCCTCTGACTTCAAGGGGACGAGAGAAGCAAGGTCAGCATTGGTCCTCCACTGCTTCCAGTGAGGTCAGACTGGATCCATGCTGATACCTCCTGCCCCTCCCCTGGCACTTCCTGCTTCTCTGCTGGGTGGAGATAAGGTGTTCGCCAAGCAAAACTCACAGGTGGTGCACACAGTTCTGGGCTTCTGGGGGTGGGATGTGAACAGCTGATCTTTCCATAGCAAAGATGCTTAAGACAGGTCTTCAGTCCAGACAGCCTCTTCCCTGCCATGGCCACAGGCAGGCTTTTGGTCTTAACCTCCCAGCCATGTGATGCCTTAACTTCCGACCCACTCTGGGCAAAGTGATCGAAGTACAGATGCGGATCCAAAGGAGACACTGCTCCTCCAAAGCCTCAGCAAACTTGAGCTTCCCTAATGAAGTGTCTGCAGGCCCTCCACTTCCCTTGCTGTGTGGGCCAAGACACCTCCACTCGGGCCCCAGCTCTGGCTGCTGGTTCTCCTGCTGCCCCTGCTCCCTGGGTCCCCTGGAAGCACAGCTTTCTGTCTCCTGGACTGAGAATTGCCAGCACAGCACTCTCAGGCTCTGAAGGTCAGGTTCCACTCTTTGAAGGTCAGGGTCCTCTTCTTCTGACATGGCTCATTTAAATCCAGCACATGGCAAAACAAGAAACAGGAACAAAAGGAAGAGCCTCAGGGGTCAGAGGTGGGTCAGAGAAGTGGCTGCCACAATGGGCCCAAGCAGAGCTGACGGTTGTGAGGACGGGCCAGGGTCCGCTCTTGTTCCACACCGCACATCACAACAACCACACACCTGACCACCCCCCTCTTCAGAGTGCCATGTCTTGTTGGCATGGCCCCACTCCACGCACTTTACTGACTTTCTGAGCATGCTACTTCACCCTTGAGGGTCACAGACACTGCACATTTGCAAAGTTTCACCCAACCATTTGGGGGCTGAAAGGTCCTATCAAGCAGTTCACTGCAACATGCTCTGCCCTTGCAGAGGCTCTCAAGGTGACTAGAGAAGGCAGCAGCCTGGACTCACCTGTGGGCAGTTGTCACCCATCACTCAGAATCTGTGGATCAGTCGACAAGAAGGCCCTGTGTAGGCACAGTCTGTGACTCTGCAGTCTACCTGTCTACCTACCTACCTGGTGAGATAAAACTCAATATGGTTGCTGTTTGTTTTCTGTTAATACCATTTCATTTTGTTTGCTTCATCTTTCCTGTCTTCTTTGTAAAAAAAAAAGAGTATTGGGGGTTGTTCATTTTCTTTCACCAATGTTAAAGCAAACATCATCTCTCTCCCCCTCTTCCCCACCATCTTTACAAATATGTCTTCTGCCCCATGTCTCTCTTCTTGTTGTTTCTGGGACTGGGCTCGTGTCTTGGCTGTTGTCTGATGAATCACACGTCCCTGGCTCCATGTCATCACCCCTGTTCTGGTTTTAGGTTTTGGCTACTTTCCCTTGCCTGGCCTCCAGGTGTGCTGGCTGGTTCACCAGGGCTGCTCTCCCTTGTTGACTTGGTCATCTCTTCCCACCTGCGGCTCATCACACCATCTGCCTCTGAGAAGAGCATCGGTCTTCTTGGCTGCGCCGGTCCCTCCCTGGAGCAGTGGTTTCCTCTGTTGGACTTGGGGTGGCCTTGAGTCAGAGCCCACCGGTGGGCAGCAGACAACGTCGCGTGTGCAATAGCACAGTCCAAGCAAAGCACAATAAAAGCTCCTCCATACTCTCTTGGGTTCGTGGTCTGGTCTGCTTTGTCCACCCAGCCAGTAGTTGGACTGGGCATTCTTCCTTCGGCGGTTTCCACTGGGTCATCACTGCGAAGGCTTTAAGAGAGCAGAGATCCCCTTTGCAGAGAAGAAAGCACTTGATTTCTCAGCAAGAGGCCAATAGTTCTGACCCTTCAGTCACTCCACAGGAGGGAGCTGGCCTGTGCCTCAACTATGGCTGTGAGGCTGTGGTGAGTCAGAACCCATCTGACAGCAGCAAGTTTGATGATTTTAAGGATTTTATTTTGGGCGTGGGTGAGTGTGGGTAAAGCTTAAGGTGCTACAATTCTTCAGAAAGCTCTTTGGGTTTTCTAGCCCCCATGCTGCTTTTTCCAGAAACATAGGGTGTCTCTTGCTGTTTTGATAAACAAGATATCTCTGGGGCTTGGTGGTTCCTTTTGTTTGGTCCCCCACTTTGGCTTTCTCCACCTTTGGTCATCTCTCTGCTGACTGTGCCCATCTTCAGAAGAGCAGCCAGAGCAAGCAGGTCTTTGATGCCTGGCTACCTTTCCTGACCTTCCTCCTGAGTGGACAGCATTGCTCCTTCCTGTTGCTCCATCAGGGGACATGTGCGGAGTTCTCGCCTTGCTAAGAAAAAATGCCAACTAGCCCATGCGTGCCAGGGTACAGAAGAGCTTCCCAGAGGTTTCCTGGTTGACTTTTCTTCCAAGACATATCTGGTGGACTTGGAGCTCTGAACTTTGGTTGGCAGTCAAGCACTTTCACCATTTGTACCAATAGCCTCTTTACTAAGACGGGCCCTTCTGTCTATGGATGTAGGTTGACCTGCTTTCCTCTGCATCTTCAGCTCTCTGGTATGTGTTAAAGCCTTTGCTGTGCAGTTTACTCAAATGATATCTCTGTTACAACATATGCAACAGCCCCTTATGTCTGTCTGAATCCCAATAGAAAATACAAATCCAGGCAATTTCTTTTAAATATCCATATTTTGTGGCTTATAATATATAATTGGTCATGAAATTTATCATGCAAAGTATAGTTCTCAGAGTAAAAAGAAAACCACAAAATTAAACTAGAAAATCCAAGTGTGTCTTCATTGATCAAAAACCTGAGTTAAGTTTGTTGATACCTCTTTGAAAAACCCCTTTAAAACAAAGGTTATCTCTAGAAACATGAACAATTGACATCTGTCTAACTGAAGTTCATGGTTAAACATTCTTCTTGATATTGATTAGTCATACATTCAATGAGCATGAACAAAATAATTCTACACATCCATTACTTTAATCAACATCCCATTCATGCTTGCATATATATGTCTTTCTTGTATTCTGAAGATTTTTCTGTTGGTATTACAGTTACTATGTTCACTTGCATAGTTTTGAAAACTCTCCAAAGTTGAAGGTGGGACTTCTGCCAGTGGCCCACCACTGTGCTGTTGCCCCAGGCATTTCCTGCTACCTCTTGTCATGGACAAGGACTTCGTGGTCCAGAGACTTCAGGCACCTGACCTAGGTCTGATCTCCAGAGTCGAAGAATTGAATTTGACCTGCATTAGGTGGAAGGCATCAAAGAGGAAAGTGGGGACAAACCAGGATGGGCTGCCCGGAGGACCAGCACACGTGGTTGAGCCTGTGGGATGTTCCCATCTCACGCCTCTCTGCCTTGTCTGAAGTCGCATGGCAAAGCCTCAGTTTCTCGGGTGAGCTCCTCTTCATGTGTTTGCAGCTCCTGGCAGTCAGCCTTTCTCATGACAGAAGGGACTGCTGCTCGGTTGATGCCTCATCCTGCCCTTGGCACATTCCAACCCATGGATATGCCAGCCCATCTCCATCTCTTCCCCATTCCGGCTGCCCTGCCGCCTGACCACCCATGGTGCGCCTCTCTAGTGAGCGGTCCCTGATGTGACTCTCCAAATTCAGCAAACCTCGCCTCGTCAGCCTCACTGCTGGTCAGATTACTATTAGGAATGACTTGCTTATACGAATGATCGCCTTGTGATTGTCATGTTTCAAAGGTATCTGTTCTCAGCATCCCTTGTCCAGGGTATGCTAGCAAGCAGTTGAGGCAATTGAAAAGACCAGGGATTGGATCAGATGTCCATGAGCCATCAAAGTGCCACCTTTGCCTTTCAGGATGTCGAGGGGTCTATGGTTGCCCAGTCTGTACTGCACAACTCCCAGATACTGATCCTGTGGCTGGGGCCCCATGGGGACCTGATAAGCCAAGGGTCTGAGGGATCTTGTCCAGCCACACACAGTCATGAGTCCTTTTGAGTCTTTCCTGAAGGTTGAAAGGCATGGTCAAGTTCATTTGTGCAGAAGAAGAAAATCAGCTGCTTGGACTCTTGTAAGGTTGATGTGAACCTTGTGTGTGTGTGCAGAATCAGAATAAGCTACGGAAGACAATTATGGACAAAAGGGTATTTAGCCTCGGGTTGAAACAGACTTGGCTACATGATTTTTGGATAAAGCAAAATCAATCTGAGCTACTGAGTCCAAATACCCAAGAAAATAGCAGCTATTTCAAGCGTAAATTAGCAGCACCCCAAAACAACCAAATTGCTTCCTTTTTATAGAAAGCATCTTGGACTGAAGTTTTATGGCATTCTTATTAAAACAATTGTTTTAATGCTCTCTTTTATGTCCAGAATCAACCATTTCATTATTGAATGATGAATATTACACATCTTTCTATAAATAGTGACTTCCCACTCACTGCCTGTTTTCATTCAGAGACGCAGTTTTCCCTCTTGCTGGGAAGGAAATATTTACATTCTAAACACACTGCTCATGACTTTTACAACTTAAGAATCCATAAATGCCATTTTTAATAAAATGCTCAAATCTGGCATCTGATATGGTGGTATTGATGTCACTCAGGAAATGAAGTGTGGGTTATGACTAGAAAAATAAGTTGTTAAACTGATAGACATATTTTACACGGATTTTTCCCCTTGAAGTTTTGATTAGCTGTCAACTCTTTCCCCAAAGGTAGTATGTTATCTGCTTCCTTATCATTTTTTGAAAATTTAATAGGCTTATAAGCGCACACCATGTCCTGAGGAAATAAACTACTTTAGTTAAAGGGAGAAGAAAGGAAGGAAGGAAGGAAGAAACAGGCTTATCTGTACAGGTAATGATGGAGCGATAGCATTGTTAGAACTAGTTTTAAACGATTCATTAGAGAACCTGCATTTTATCCTTTTCTTTATACATCTTTTCAGAGAACTAAGGACTCAGGACTGCTGCACATTTTCCTCCCGTGTTTAAAGGAATTCTGATGTGCGATGACACAATGCACATCAAGACACTCGGGCACGTGAACGATGGATCAAGGATAGCTGAGCATTTAGTTGCACAGATGCTCACAAGAAATGTGCCTTTTGTCTTTTGCACACATTGCCCACTCACTTTCTTTCCGTCCATCTGTGTGCTCCACACGGGAGGCCTGCTTTCCCCCAGTTCTGTCCAGGAGGGACCCTCGCTCTCCGGAGGAAGCAGACTGAGTGAAGAGAGCGAGCAGAAACACAGCCTTTCCTCGTGCATGCCACTGCCCAAGGAGCGTGTCGCTTGCCACCAGCACGCCGCTCTGTGCCATGGAAAACCAGTCTGTTTAGATGCCCCGGCTGCTAGTGGATGCTCACTGTGCAAGTGGCTTCTCTGTCCTTACATGGAGAGTGTCAGCAGACAGGGGCCACTCAGGTGGCTTTTAGGGGGATGGAAGAGGCCCCCAGAAAGTATTGTCCAGCAGACGAAGGTGCAGGTGGAATTGCAAGCTGCTGCCCCACCTCTGTCCTTCCTGCTTCTGTCCTCCGTGGGGTGGGGTGGTGGGAGAGGGGGAGAAGGTCCGTTAATTCAGGAGGATGATAAGTCTCTTCACTAAGGAACGCTACCGAGGTGGTGTTGAGGAATTTGGAATGTGTTTCCAAACATGAACGGCAGCTGCAGAGATGAAAACCTCTGCGCTTTTCTTGACCTGCAGACTTTGACAATGGATTCTGATTTTGGTGAACTAATATCTTACTCGCAATGCTGGTCCTAGGCCATGCGTCCCAGGCAGACACTCGAGTGGGGGCTGGTGTTCTGGGATGAGCGCACTGCAGGAGGGCCGCCTCCCTCGCCTCCCTCTGTGAACGAGCGGCCCACGGCTCCTCATCAACTCGTCTGGTTTTGTGCGTGGCCGAGGCTCAGGCACACTGGGCAAAAGGCCAAAGTTCTCCCAGGACAGCCCTGAACTCAGACCGAGGGCCTGCCCCTCGCCCTCCCCAGAGAGGGGTGCATGGAGCATGAAAGGTCAGGGCTTCTCAATGGTGCAGGGCCACCAGAGCGCAGTGCTGGCCTGGGAAGCCTCCTCTGTTTGCTCTTAGAGGCTGCTCCACCCTTCACTGTCTGTGCCCTCGCCTGGATAGCACCTCATCCTTCTTAAAGCAAGTGTGTATATGTGTGTGTGTGTGTGTGTGTGTGTGTGTGAGAGAGAGAGAGAGAGAGAATCTTCTTTTCCATATATGACCAAGCCTGGTGTTGACGGTGATTCTCACATCCAGGGAGTGTCTCCTCAAACCGTTTATTCTTGGAGAGAGGGGGACAGAAATAGGGAGTCAAGAGTTCAGTGATATTTTCACAGGCAGGAGCTTTTGGATGTTCCCTGAGATGCGAGGTCTCAAGGCACCAGAGAGGCACCAGGACCCTGGCCTTCCGCAGGCCCCAAGACAACTCACTGGCTCTCATCACACGCCCGGCAGGCAGCAGGGGATCCGACCTTGGGAGAACATCCCCAGTGCAGAAAACTGTGCCTGGAACACAAAGCAAAAATGGGAATGGGTGTTGGGTAGGGTTCCCTGGCACAGGTGACAGGTGGGCATTCACCGGGATTTTGTGCGCCCCTGTGCTCACGGCATGAAGTTCTGTGAAGTGCGGAGCTCAGGATACCACAGAGGCTGTGTTTGAGCCATTTCACGGCAGCTCCTGACCAGTGTCCACTTGTATGCAGACGGCCGGCGGTTTCTGCTGGCGGGGCACTTTCTCCAAAGACAGCTGCTGCTTTCTCTCCTATGCACTTGGCTTCCTAGCCAGAACTCCCTGAGTCCAACCTGCAGTCACACTCTGTCAGGCCCATAAGTAACTCATTTTTGGCACCACATCCTTGTGGCTTATTTCCTGGGAGAGGGTCCTACTGCCCACCCTTGCGGGCATTTTATTGGCTCAGCAATCTTTGCTGAGCCCACCAAGCCCATAAGGAGCCGAAGAATGCCACAGAGTCCTATTTGGCCCAATTGCTTAGCTTCCCCCTGGCCCACTGTTTCCATCCCATATTTTACCGATAGTGGGCCATAGAGGTCTTAGATGGGCCATTTCAGAATTATTTTTAGAATAGGACTTATTTGTTTCACAATAATGTGAGAATAATAAATAAAAAGAGAGAAAGAGAGTGGTGTTTGTGCCAGGCATGCAAACCAAAGCAAGGGGCTTGATTGCCTGGGAAGCCCCTCAGAAAAGCTTATTTCCCCCAAATAGAGGAGCTTGGAGGCCTCAGGGTGAAGGGTGATTCTGGACCATTCACCCCCACTTCACTTTTCCACCCCTGTTTATCTGCAGAATGCCTGGATAGTTCGCAGGGTCCCTGAAGGGCCCAGTGTCTTGGCCACGCGCGTGCACACACAGGGGAACCTGGCAGGCATTCTCCGATGACAACGCTGCCAGCACGTCCTCTAGGAACAGGGGTGCGTCTGTGGCTGAGTGATGGATGAGGTGGCTGGGGCCGGCGTGGTAGGCGCATTAGCCCAGACTTTGAAGACTCGTGGGCGATGTGCAACGGCGGGCTAATCGGTTTGGAAAGAGCCCCCTGTCTTCAGGAGGAAGCTGCCTGGCAGTGAGTCGCTTTGTCCCTTTAAGCCGGCTAAATAGAAACATTCCCTGCAGCCCCCCAGCCCCACTGGAGCTGTCCCCCGGCAAGACGCAAGGGCAGGAGAGTGAAGCGCTCCAAGCCAACTGAGCCCGCGCCTGGAACCGGATCGAGCACAGAGACATTGTGTAAAGTCTGACTGTAACGAAAGCCAAATGAATTATAATAAAATATGGAGTTTCAAGAAAAGGGAGTCAGAGAAGAAAAAAAGCCCCAACCAACCACTCCGTGCATAATGGAACGGGGAAAGGCAGCGAGCAGTTTTTCACTGTGCGCAATTGTCAAAGTAAATAAGTGCCAAAGAGAAACTTCCAAGTGGTTTTCACTCTAATGTGATGTAGAAAGTCAGTCATTTAATTTGTTAATTAGTATTATGCCAGAAACTATCTATTCAATATGAAGCAAATATGTTTACAATCGTAGCTGCCATCTGTTTAATAGATGGGAGAATCCTGTGCGCGGCCCCTCCACCAGGGCTGGGAGGATTTGTTCCGTCGTTAGAGGAACCGATTTCATGATTGGGGAGGAGAGCCGCTCGCGCGGGGAGCACCGCTGGAGGAGGCAGTACATTACCGCGGCTGGCTCCTCAGACGGCGGGCGGCTGCCTGCCTCGGCGGCTCCGGCATATGTGCAGCGATTTGCGGAGGGAGAAGGGGATGTGAAGGCACCCTTCATCTCTATAAATACGGCACCGGCTTGCCTGCGCACAGTCGCGTTTGCACAAAGCCACCGTAAGCCCAAAGGTACAGAGATGCCAGCACGCCGCGGTGCTCGCCACGGACACTCTTGGAGGTCTGCCCTCGGACATGCCAGAAAGTCCCCGGCTGGGCAGCACCCTGCCAGGAACCCTGACGGAGGTGATTTCAAACCGTATTCCAGAAGAGAGTTGGTGCCGCTTTTGGGAAGAGGTTTGAAAAGAATATTAGTGAGGGCCGGCAGCCTTCCCTCCTTGACGCCCGGGTCAGCCCGAGCGAACCACCAGCATCCCCACCCCACGCTGGCACTCATGCCCTCTGCCCCAGCCCAGCTCCTCCTCCCTGACGGGCCATGTCCGGCCTCGGTCAACTGGCTCTTTCATAGCAGGGATGCCCGGAGACGCAATCTCCAAGAAGACTGCTAACCGCCTCGTCCGGATGCGTGTGCATTTTTGACCAGACTCCTCTTGGAAGCGGGCTTGGCTGGGCCGGGAAAGTTGTGCACCAGCCGGTGCTGTTAACGAGAGCGTGCAGCCGCAAAGCTCGTTAGTGCGTCGACAAAGCCGCGATGACATGGCCCGGAATGAAGGCCCTCTTACTGTGATTTACCGGCTCGATAAGTCACGACTCCACGTTCAATTCTCCTGCCGCACCTCCAAAGATCATTTCTGTGTTTAAAGGCACACCTCCGTGTGTGTGTGTGTGTGTGTGTGTGTGTGTGTGTGTGTGTGTGTTTGGAGGTAGGGTAAGAGTTCCTCTGGAATGTTCTACAGAAAATTACAAAAAAAAAAAAAACCCAAAACAAAACAAGAAAAGATGACAGGAATTATCCAGGAACACACTGGTAACGGTTGTGCCAACAGATTGATTATTTTGTGAAATGACAGTTTTCTCCAGGCCTTCTTTACCTTACTGGTTTTCCTTCCCCTCCACACAGCCACCCCTACCCCCACCTGGCCTGAGCATGTCTGAGACCCAGCTGCAGTGAACGTGCAGCAAGCGGAAGCCCACGGATGAGAGATGGGGGAGAACCCTCTAGGATATGCATTTCCTCCTGAATTTTTTGGGTAGATAAGTATGTGTTCTGACACTTTCCTGTAGAAACAATATTCTGGGGGTGCGCACCACCTTCAGGCCATTTTCTAAGGCTCTTGGGGTACCACCTCCATCGGCCCTTTGAACTTGTTTCTTCAGCCTCAGGGCCATCTTTCACCGCCCCCCCCCCCCCACACACAATGTGTACTGATAGGGGACATAGGGCCCTCCATGTGCCAGCTACCCTGTCCCTCCAACCCCTCTGAAGACTTGTGTATTAGCATCCACCCCAGGCATGGCCCCCGACTCCCCCATAGCCACTAGAACCACTACTGCCTTTCTGGGTAAGTAGGTTTTGCTGAGCAGACACCTGACTCTTCGGGCCTTCTGGGTGCAGCACACAGAGTCCAGGAGGGGACATCATAGGATTAGAGCCATTGTTGCATTCTAAAACTCAATTCATCTGTTCCTAATAGCATTTCAATCGTATCCTAGTAACCTCTTCTGTGCAGCTTCAGCTGGCTTGTATTTGCAAACACTGTTGAAAAAAAGAGAGAGGATGGAGAAGAAGGAGGAGGAGGAGGAGGAGGAGGAGGAGGAGGAGGAGGACTTGCGTTCGGGGGCCGGTGAGGAAAGCGGCGCTGTGTGCCCTCCCTTTCCTGGCTCCAGCGGGAGGGCTGTGGAGCCGACGTGGGCCAGCACTGCTGCCAACCCGCCATATGGGAGCCATGCCTGGGAGTTTTTTTTTCCCCTCTTTTTTTTTTCCCTGAGAATAATTAAATGTTGATGGCAGAGTTCAAATGGATCATTAAAATTCAGAAGTGTAAGAAGCAGATTTTTTTCTTCTGTTGCTGAACGCTCCAGAGGCTCGGCTCGGCGCGGCGGCAGCCGCCTGAGCAGCGTGCTCCGAGCTGGTGCTAATTTGATCATAATATAGTCATCTCTGAAGATTACAGCTATTCAATTAAATATTCTAATTAACCTGAAGTATTAGGCAAATGATACTAATTACAAATATTCTCCTGAGATTCACAGCAATGAAAACCCCACTTGCGACTGATACTTCTAGTCAATGTTTCGTAACTCAATGTCCTATATCATAGGCTTTCAGAATATTAAAATGCAGTTAATTGGCCCAAACCTCATTTGTTTAATGGCATTAGCATTTTGTTTGAAATTGTAATAAACGTACATCCCGCTTTCAAGTAAAATTTAAAATGAGCGTGCTCTTGGGGTAACTTAAGACTCCTGTTTACAGACCCAGCACTTTATGCAGCGAGCGGAACAGTTTGAGCTTAACTTTCAGCCATTAAACATATTGAAATTGTTTAAAAATGCTAATAATTTGTCTTTTCAGATAAGGGGGAAAAAAGGGATATTTCGCAGTAAAATTTCATGGCGTGCCATGTGACCGGTCCCCCGCTGGGCAGGCCCTGGCGCCTGAACCCTCCTTGCAAGGAGGGTGCCTGCCTGTGCCAGGGTGGAGGTGGCACCCAGAGTCAGGCTCCCAGGGAGACTGCTGCACCTCGCGTAGCCAGCCCCTCGGGCTCCTCCTCTTCACATTAGCGTTACCCCCCGAAGGTGGCTGGCTTTCTGTGTAGCCAACTTTGGTGTGGCTATGGGACTGCTCTTATCCCAGGAAGCCTCCCTCCGGTCAGCCTGTCTCTCTGGGTCAGGCCACCTTCCCTGCTCTGCACTTCCTGGCCCCAGGCAAGCCTGCTCCTCCCCACCCTGGGCCCACCACTCTCCACTCAGGGCCTTGGCAGCATGTGAAATTGGCAAAGCGGGTCCTGGGGGGGTCTAGATGCAAGGGGGCGGAGACCTGGGGTTGCCTTTAGACCTTGGAAGGCTAACTCACTGACAACGTGAGCATTCACAAGGCTGGTGTCACAGTAGCAGTGAGAAGTGACCAAAGGGCTGGGGGAACCTGATCGCCCCCACCCCTTGGGGCGAAGTGGAGTCTTAACTGGGTGGGCGTGTGGGGACCATGTCCTGAAAGTGTAGAGACAGTTGTATTTGTAGATATGATGAGGGATCACAGAGAAACTGAGGCTGGGGAATGAATCTAATACACTAGGTGGCATAGCAGTCAGCTCAGGATTGGGATTGCAAATCAGACACATGAGGAGATGGTGACTCTCCAAGTGCCTGGCACTATGCAGGAGTATGTATTTTTACAGGAGGATGCACAGGGGTCTCCAGTGTGCATAGCAGTACCCAGGGCACATGTGGCCCCTCAAGAGGACTCAGTGGGACAGAGGCCACAGTGTGTATGTATAGCAGTGTTCTAAAACACACAGTGTACACAGGGGTGCACAATGTGCACAGTAGAGTTCTAGAGTACACAGGAGCTATAGACGTACACAATGTGCATAGCACTGTTCTAAAGCACACAGGGTACACAGAGGTATGCAACAGAATTCTAGAGTACACAAGATGCACAGATACATGGAATGTGCACCAGCAGAGTTCTAGAGTACACAGGGCACACAGTTGTGTTCAGAAAGACGGGCTGTTAGTTTGGGAGAGACAGAGATCCCACCAGTCCTCGATGCAGAATTTTAATGTGGTTAAAATGTGCGATATTGCTTACTGTCAACTAGGAGGCAAGCACAAGTAAGCCTGTGCTTACCTTGCTTTATGGATCTTTCATACTGGGGCCTCGGGGACCTCAGGGCGGGTGCCCAGTGTGATGCAGACAGATGGGGCACTCAGATGTTGCAGGGCACAGGCTCAGAGGAGGACACCAGGCGGCGCAGGGACCCACAGTGCTCATTGAAGGAAGGGACCGTGGGGTGGACACGCTGTTTGGGGGTGTGGGTGTGGGCGTGAGTCAGAATGTGCACAAAGGCTGCTCAGCTCAGGAGGAAATCTTCCTGAAGAATCACTCGCCGAGCAGCCAGTCACCATGGATGTGTCAGCATTCCATGTGGAAGCTCCGGGAAGGCCTCTGCCTTGGGGTCGAGCCACGCGGGTCCACAGACACTGAAAGAAAGAGGGTCAGGCTGACTGTGCCACAGGGGCTCTGGGGAGGATCGTGTCCGTGTGCATGCAGCATGAAAACGTGTGTGGACAATGAGGCCAAGTCAGGGTCACTGCAGCATGCGAATGACTAAGGTGGGTGCAGGACCAGGGGGCGAGTCTGTCATAAGAGAGTGGTACCACGAGGACCAGCAGACCACGGGGGAGAGTGGAATAAGAGGCCGGGTAAAAGCATGTTCTAGAAGGTTCCTTGGGAATACATAATCACACTGTGGGAATTTGAAGCACTCCTACCTTATCTTGTTTCTGTGGCGAGATGGGATAGTGAGTTTGATAGATGAGTTAAAGTCCAGCATTACCATGGGATACACTGTCTATATTCAGGTGATTCCTGTAGCAGCCAGCTTTGCTCCTTACCATTAATTATGACCCCACAGCAGGCCTAGAGCCCTCTGGCTCCCCAGTGACAAGGTCACTGATACTGTTCACAGCCTGTGCTCAGCCTCCTGAAGGGCAGCGAGGAGGTTCTGAAGACACGGAGCTGATCTGAAAGGAAGGGGCAGATGCAGCAGAAATGAAGTGCATGCAGAGAACCAGGGTGCAGCGATGGGGCACAGGCAGGAGACATGGCATCCCTGCAGGCGTGGACTGAGAGCTTGGGAGTGAGCCTCTGTGCTGTGGTGTCCATGCTTGCATGCGTGTGTGGGCGAGTGTGGGGCTGCATCGCTAGCACACATGCCTGGATGCCCATGTCAGTGGAAGAGTGCTGAGTGTCTGAGTGTGTTTGTGAGAGAGATCAAGATGGCATGCGCATGTGTGTGTGTGTGTGTGTGTGTGTGTGTGTGACAGAGAGAGAGAGAGAGAGAGAGAGAGAGAGGCAGGCCTGGGTTGGATGAGGGTGAGCGTGTATGCGTGTGGGTGAGTGGGTACAAGTATGTGTGTTGTGAGTTTGAGAGGGCTTCCACAAGTTGGCTGAAAAGTGGAATTGAAAGATAATGTGATTTTCCATTGAACTTTCTGCAGCCCCCTCTTAGTGTGGATGTGTGTGTCACTGTGTGTGTGTGCATGCATGAGCATGTGCAGAGGCAGCAGTCCCTCTATCCATCATGAATAGAGCTCACTGTTCCCCCAGCCATCTGACAGTGGGTGTGGGACTCTGCATTGGACCCAAACACCCTTGCCTGCTCTGTTGGCCATCAGAACCAAGAAACACAGATCCCAGCCCACAGGGCCACTCCTGTGCTCCCAAAAGGCTGCAAGGCTACTTCCATGCAGAGGGTGGAGCCTGAGGCGGGCAGGTGTGGGCGCCAGGTTTAGTGACATGAGGCTGCTGGTCAGGCAGAGACCCTCGCCATAACCACCGCACAGAACACCGCCTGTACACTCTCGGCCCTCACTTGGTATTCATGGTCTCATGGTGAGGGCTCGGGGCCTGTGCATGCGATACCAATGCTGCGGTGGGCACTGTGGCCCCGCAGCAATATGCATCAATAAGGTAATTTTCTTGCTGCCTAAGAACATCAGCGGGGCGCAATCGTGGACAAAAACAGACTATGACATCTTATTCAAGCATGCGTCTGGAGGACGAAACTATGCTTTATTAAAGGAAAATGGGATTCCAGGAGGGGCTTGACAGGCGGCTGGAGCACGTACAGTACACATTTCAGCCCCTCACGGCTGGGTGGTCAGCACTGCCTCCAAGCTGGGGACAGGGGACACACGCACTACCTGCAGCTTGTCTTCAGCCTCTGTCTCCCTGTGGGCCCCCCAGACATCCCCACTGCTGGCAGCAACCCAGCTGTGCTATGGGGCCCTCATCACCCCTAGGTATGAGGAGAAGAGGTGCCTGCTTTAACCTTCTTAAATCGCATTAGCCCAGAGGTGTTAAAATGCTGAAAATACTGTCATATTTTCAAATACCAGCTGTGCCGTGTCGTAGCTGGCCCTAAATCACCAGCTCCTACAGCTTAACGGCCCTCCCAGAGCCGCTGGTGACACCAGCCTGGCCAGCAGCCTGCACAGTAGAAGTTAGTGGGCCAGCCCACAGCACCTCCAGAAGGGGTAAGGTGGTCCACCCTGACATAGCAGGGACACTGAGAGGGGCTGCTCAGCCTGGAGCTCATGAAGAGACAGTGCATGTGAGTCTTCCAGGAATTGCACAAGATAGCACCATTCCAATTGAAGAGAGAGAATAAACGGTCTAGAAAGGGAATGGTGGGGGGTGGGGGAGTAGGGGTGGAGAAAGAGAGAGATTTGAATACATAACACAAATAACAGAAATCCAAGATTAAAAAAAAATAACTGCTTTTAGGCAGTGGAATTTGCTATTGTCTCCCTTGTAGAATTGATGCCCTCCTTTGGCCACTTGTGGGGGCCAGGGAGGAGGGCAGGTAGGCTGGGGTGGACCTCAACGTGGGCCTCTCATGGGGCCAGCCGTGACCTAACACCGGAGGTGGCCGCAGCTTGATTCTGAAGTCCGTGGTGGCTGCAGCAGGAGCTGAATGCAGGTCCGGGGTGTGGGGGAGTTGGAGGCGCCCCGAGTAAGGTGTGGACTGCAGCAAACAACCCTACCATGTTCTGTGTCGCACACACAAGATGAAGGAGGCCAAAACAGGGGGCGGGTGGGGTGTGTGGGACACATGCGGGTCTTGTCTGGACCTGGACTAACACTGTGATGGCCGCCTAAGTGGACTGCCTCTCTGACTGGAGAGGACAAAGGACTGTCAGACTCCATTCTGAGCAGGAGCCTTGGCCAGGTCAGACGTGTCCAGCCAACCTGGGGCTGACCCTTCCCCAGTGTCCTCAGGTGCCCTATGACCAGTGGTCCAGGCTGTGGTTGAGGAGAGCCCTTGGTCAAAACTCTGCTCCCCTCCCCCTCTCCCATCTACCTCGATGGCATTTGACTTCTCCTGATTGCAATCTACACAGTCTGCAGAAGCAGAAGGGAAGAGGAGGAGGAAGAGAAAGAGGAAGGGGAGGCTGGGACACAGAAGCGGACAGAGGGGAAGAGGAGGAGAACAGAGCTTCTGACAGAGGAATGAGCTGCGCGTGCAGCAGGGATGGACAAATTGACCCCCTTTGTCCCCAAGGACA